>CM077920.1:205953019-206199201 GCA_039797435.1 Crotalus adamanteus | reverse complement strand
CTCCTGCTCAGGCAGGAAACCCTATACCATTTCAGACAAATAGCTCTTCTTAAAAGCTTCCAGTGTTGGAGGACCCACAACTTCTGGAGGCAGGTTGTTCCGCTGGTTAATTGTTCTCGCTGTCAGGAAGTTCCAGGTTGCTTCTCTCCTTGACTAGTTTCCAGCTTTGATCCAGCAGATGCCAGCCGACTAATTTCTGCTATTTCAAATTATGTCCGGTGCTTGGAATTAGGATTTCTCGAAGAAAGCAATTAGTAATTTGTATTTATTTATGGCCCAACACCCCAGGCTGGCTGCTTCAGGACCTCACTGTGGGTTAAGCATTTGGCACAGAGGTCTCTGTGTTGCATGTGACACACTGTGTCAGCGTTTCTGCAAAACATGGGCTGAGAACATCTGCGCAGAACGGAGGACGTCTCTAACAATTGCTCTGTGTTCCTCCTCCTTCTCTCCTAGATGCCAAAGACCTGGATCAGCTGAGCAAGAATGACATCACTCACATAATCTCCATCCACGAGTCTCCCCAGCCCTTCATTCGGTATGGGGTCTATTCCATATTTTCTCTTCTCTTCTCTTCTCTTCTCTTCTCTTCTCTTCTCTTCTCTTCTATTCTATTCTATTCTATTCTATTCTATTCTATTCTATTCTATTCTATTCTGCATTCTCCAAAGCGCCTGAAGGCAGGACAAGAAACAACGGATGGAAACTAATCAAGGAGAGAAGCAACCTGGAACTAAGGAGAAATTTCCTGACAGTGAGGACAATTAACCAGTGGAACAACCTGCCTCCAGAAATTGTGAATGCTCCAACACTGGAGGTTTTTAAGAAAAGATTGGACAACCATTTATCTGAAATGGTATAGGGTTTCCTGCCTAAGTAGGGGGGTTGGACTAGAAGACCTCCAAGGTCCCTTCCAACTCTTCTATTCTATTCTATTCTATTCTATTCTATTCTATTCTATTCTATTCTATTCTATTCTCTACTCTACTCTACTCTACTCTACTCTATTTCTTATTCTATTTTGTTTCCTATTCTATTCTATTCTATTCTATTCTATTCTATTCTATTCTATTCTATTCTATTCTATTCTATTCCCCATTCCATATTCTACTCTATTCTATTCCCCATTCCATATTTTACTCTACTCTACTCTACTCTACTCTACTCTACTCTACTCTACTCTACACTACACTCTACTCTACTCTACTCTACTCTACTCTACTCTACTCTACTCCCCCATTCCATATTCTATTCTATTCTATTCTATTCTATTCTATTCTATTCTATTCTATTCTATTCTATTCTCTACTCTACTCTACTCTACTCTACTCTATTTCTTATTCTATTTTGTTTCCTATTCTATTCTATTCTATTCTATTCTATTCTATCTATTCTATTCTATTCTATTCTATCTATTCTATTCTATTCCCCCATTCCATATTCTACTCTATTCTATTCCCCATTCCATATTTTACTCTACTCTACTCTACTCTACTCTACTCTACTCTACTCTACTCTACTCTACACTCTACTCTACTCTACTCTACTCTACTCCCCATTCCATATTCTATTCTATTCTATTCTATTCTATTCTATTCTATTCTATTCTATTCTATTCTATTCTATTCTATTCTATTCATCTCCCTTTAGCAAGCTGTGGAGAACTTAAAAAGGAGTTGGGATTATCTTCAATGCTCATGACGCCTTTCTCTGATGGACTCGTTCTTCCCATCATCCCACACTAGTTTCTAGCTAGAGATAATCCAGGATAATCCTGAAGTCAGACATACCCATATAGGCTCTCAAAGCAAGAAGAACTGTAGGACTCCAGAAGTTGACCTCAGGTTCTGGAGATGTTCCTCAACTGTCTTCATGTTCTTTTCCAGGGAATCACTTATCTTCTAATTGTTCTGCCAGACACACCTGAGGCCAACATGTAAGTATTTATGTATTTATTCAGGCTAAATGTCGATGGAGATTCTCAGCCATCTGGGTGCTGGTTGTCCCAAAGGACCACCTGACCAGAGGGCAGTGGTGGCGAACCTATGGCACGGGTGCCAGAGGTGGCACACAGAGCCCTCTCTGTGGGCACGCGCGCCGTCACCCCAATCCTAGGCCTTCAGCTGGGTTTTATAAAACCTTTTCACTTTAGGCCTCCGCTGCCATGTGCAAAAAAAAACAAAAAAAAAAAAGGTTCAATTAGTCAATTTCAACTTCTCGCGGGAAAAAAAAGATCTTGCAAAGTTGGAATTGATTGATTGAACTTTTTAGTCCCCACCCAGTCTGCCATTACCACCGCAGCCACGCCCACCCAATGGGCCACACCTACCCAATGGGCCACGCCCAGCCAATTGGCCACACCCAGCCAATAGGCCACACACCACCCAGCACCGGATGATGCATAAGTGGGTTTTGGGTTGCCGTTTGAGCACTCGGTCTCTCAAAGGTTCGCCATCACTGGAATAGGGGAATACCGCGACGGTCGTTAAGTGTGAAAAGCGGTCCTAAGTCCCTTTTTGCAGTGCCGTGGTAACTTTGAACGGTCGCTAAACGAAATGTTGTAAGCCGAGGACCTACCTGTAGCCTGAGTTTTCTTTTGAAGCTTCATAAACCTCTTAAAATCCTTCCGATTCTCTCCCTTTGCAGCAAGAAGCATTTTAAGAAATGCATCCAGTTCATCCACTCCTGTCGGCTGCAAGGGGGGAATTGCTTGTTCATTGGTAGGTAGAAGAATTGGGGGGGTGGGGGGGCCTGGGGGTTGGGGGGGCAGAAAAGATCTGGGACCCACAAGATGGATTCCTCCAATAGGCTAAAACAGGGGCTCTCAACTGTAAGACGGATGGACTTCAACTCCCAGAATCCTGGGAGTTGAAGTCCACCAGTCGTAAAGTTGCCGGGGTTGAGAAACACTACGCTAAATGCTAAGCCATGGTTTTATTAAGGTTTACGGAAGAAGCCTAATAAGTTTGCCCTTCAGGCTAAACCATAAGCTGCGGTCGACAAACTTAGATAGCTGGCTTTATTCTTTGTACCAAGCCATGATTTACTACCAAAATGGGTGTAATTACAAAGCCGTAATAAAGACGGGTGGGTTCAGGCTCTATGCTAAAATATAAACTATGGTGTTTGAGCTAAGCTTTCTTTCTTTCTTTCTTCGTTACTTTCTTTCTCTTTCTTTTTTCTTTCTTTCATTTTCCTTCCTTCCTTCCTCCCACCCTTCCTCCCTCCCTCCCTCTTTCTTTCTTTCTTTTTCTGTCTTTCTCTTTCTTTCTTTCTCTCCCTTCCTTCCTCCCACCCTTCCTCCCTCCCTCCCTCTTTCTTTCTTTCTCTTTCTTTCTTTCTTTCTTTCTTCTCTTTCTTTCTCTTTCTTTCTTTTTCTTTCTTTCCTTCTCTCTCTCCCTTCCTTCCTTCGACCTTTCCTTCCTTCTGCTCTCCGTCCCTCCCTCTTTCTTTCTTTCTTTCTTTCTTTTTCTTTCTTTCTTTCTCTCTCTTCCTCCCTTCCACCCTCCCTCCCTCTTTCTTTCTTTCTTTCTTCTTTCTTTCTTTCTTTCTTTCTTTCTTTCCCCCACTCTCCCCTCCCTCCTCTTTCTTTCTTTCTTTCTTTCTTTCCCCCACTCTCCCTCCCTCCCTCTTTCTTTCTTTCTTTCTTTCTTTCTTTCTTCCTCCCACCCCTCTCTCCCTCTTTCTTTCTTCATTCCTTTCTTTCTCTTTCTTTTTTCTTTCTTTCATCTCTCTTTCTTCCTTCCTTCCTCCCACCCTTCCTTCCTCCCTCCCTCCCTCTTTCTTTCTTTCTTTCTTTCTTTCTCTTTCTTTCTTTCTCTCCCTTCCTTCCTCCCACCTTTCCTCCCTCCCTCCCTCCCTCCCTCCCTCCCTCCCTTTCTTTCTTTCTCTCTCATCTCCTTTCCACCCTTCCTCCCTCTCTCCCTCCCTCCCTTCCTTCCTCTTTCTTTCTTTCTTTCTTTCTTTCTTTCTTCTTCTTCTTTCTTTCTTTCTTTCTTTCTTTCTTCTTCTTTCTTTCTTTCTTCTTCTTTCTTTCTTTCTTTCCTATCACACATCTCCCTTCCTTATAAGCCATGCCTTTATTCTTTGTTCTAAGCCCTGATTTACATATCAAAGTGCATGTAATCACTAAGTCATAATCTAGATAGGTGACCTTCGGAGTTTATGCTAAACTATTAACCATGATTGATGAACTCAGATAGCTGTGTTCACACTTAATAATAGGTCATAATCCATACTGTTAGGTGCACATTAACCAGTAAGCCCTGATTTACAAAACCGAGATGGTTGGCCTAATTCTTTGTACTAAGCATGATTTATATACCAAAGTGTATGTAATCACTAAACCATGATCTAGGTGGCTGGGTTCAGACTTTATGCTAACCTATAAAACCATGATGTGTAAGCCAAGGTGGCCATACATATATACACTTGACACTAGCCATAATCCAGAAGGCTGTGTTCACACGCTGGCTACTAAGGTATAAGCCAGGGGTAGGCAACCTTGGCTCTTTTATGACTCGTGGACTTCAACTCCCAGAATTCCTGAGCCAGCATGGGGTAACTATGGCCCCCCTCGTGATTGGTGAACTTCAACTCCCAGAATTCCTGAGCCAGCATGGGAGAACTATGGCCCCCTCATGACTGGTGGACTTCAACTCCCAGAATTCCTGAGCCAGCATGGCTCAGCTTGGAAACCTCTCCCTTTCCCCTCAGCGTGGCTGGCTCAGGAATTCTGGGAGTTGAAGTTCACCAGTCATAAAAGACCCAAGGTTGCCTACCCCGGTATAAGCCATGATTGATGAACCAAAGTAGCCATGTTCATACTTAATATTAAAACCGTGATCCCCATGGCTGGGTTCACCCTTTTCCACTAACCCATAAACTGTGATTTACAAACCAACATAACCAAGTTGACACATGACACAAAGCCAACATCAACCAATGCAAAGTGGGAACACCCTAGCAAATATTCCTGACAACCAATAGACTTTTGGGGTGCACGGAAGCTGAGGGAGAGTGGCCCAAAGTGTTCTGGGTTCTAATCCTGTTCTTCACGCCTTCCAGCCTAGCTGGGATCTCCCGCAGTACCACCATCATCCTGGCCTACCTCATGGCGGTGACGCCACTGGGCTGGCTTGAGGCACTTGAAGCGGTCAAGGCCGTGAGGCCCGTGGCCAACCCCAACCTGGGTTTTCGTCAGCAGCTGGAGGAGTTCGGACGTAGCAGGTCCATACAGAAGGTGAGGAATGAGACGGTCCCCATCTGTGGCCTTGTGACGGTGTAGGCAGTCCTCAACTTGCGACAACGGCAACAGGATCATCCATCGCTAACCAACGCTCTTGTAAAGCGAATCACTCCGTTTTACCATATGTGCGGAGGTTGTTATGCGAATCACGCCGTTGTTAAGCGAATCACGCCGTTGTTAAGCGAATCACACCGTTGTTAAGCGAATCATGCAGTTGTTAAGCGAATCATGCAGTTGTTAAGTGAATCCGGCTTCCCCCATTGACCATTGCCAGTCGGAAGTTCGCAAAAAGGGGATCAAGTGACCCCCGCCAGGACACTACCACCGTCATAAATACAAGTCAGTTGCCACACGTCTGAATTTTGATCATGTGACCCTGGAGGATGCTGTAATGGTCGTAAGTGTGAGTTACAGGTAGTCTTCAAATTAACCCCCACAACTGAGCTCAAAATTTCTGTTGCTAAGCGAGACATTGGTGGAGCGAGTTTCGCTCCATTTTACAACTTTTCCGACCATCGTCGTTCAGCGAATCACTGCAGTCGATAAGGTACTAACACGGTTGTTAAGTGAATGCAGCTTGTCAGAAGATCGCAAAAGGAGTTTGCACGAGGATCCTAAATCACATTTTCAGTGCCTGGAATTGAAGTCCACCCCATTTAAAGCACGCTGGCTGGGGAATTCTGGGAGTTGGTCCACCCACCTTAAATCACACTGGCTGGGGAATTCTGGGAGTTGAAGTCCACCCACCTTAAATCATGCTGGCTGGGGAATTCTGGGAGTTGAAGTCCACCCACCTTAAATCACGCTGGCTGGGGAATTCTGGGAGTTGAAGTCCACCCACCTTAAATCATGCTGGCTGGGGAATTCTGGGAGTTGAAGTCCACCCACCTTAAATCACACTGGCTGGGGAATTCTGGGAGTTGAGGTCCACCCACCTTAGAGCATGCTGGCTGGGGAATTCTGGGAGTTGAAGTCCACCCACCTTAAATCACGCTGGCTGGGGAATTCTGGGAGTTGAAATCCTCCCATCTTAAAGCCTGCTGGCTGGGGAATTCTGGGAGTTGACGTCCACCTCTAATCTCCAATGAGGCTGTCCCATTCTCTGCTATCAGAGGTAGAAACTCGTTGGGAAGGACTGCTTAAAGCAGTGGTTCTCAACCTTTTTAAGGCCGCGACCCCCAACCGGTCGTAAGTCGAGGACTACTCAACCGGTCGTAAGTCGAGGACTACTCAACTGGTGCAGCACCATTTGTAGACTGGGTCTTTTGGCGGGCTCAGCAGGGCAGAGACAGCCTGGACAATTCCTATTGGCTTTTGAAAGCCAATAGAATTAGACTCTATTCAAGAGAGTCTATTTTATTGGCTTTCAAAAGCCAATAGACTAAAAGGGAGAAGCACAGCTAAGGAAAAGGGGGAAAAAAATGGCGGGCTGCGTTGTTGGCGACCCCCGTGAAATGGTCGTTCGACCCCAAATGGGGTCCTGACCCACAGGTTGAGAACCACTGGCTTAAACCCAGATTTAGAATTTGCACTCTATAAACAGAAATCGGAAAGTCCCGGTTCCACCCTATAGCCAGGATTTTCCCCAACTCTCATCTGTTGCCTTGTGTCTCCTTGCCAGATCCGCCGGAAGCTTCAGCAATGCCACCGAGGGACTGACCCTTTCAATGACACGAAGCTGTCCGAGGACTTCTGTCATCTGGCCGAAAACAGGAGCTGCCCAGCCCCAAACAGACGTGGGCAGACCTGGGTCCCGGGGCCACTGGCCCCGGGGTCAAACAGATGGATTCCCTTCTGATACGGGTGAAAGAGACCTTTTCTTGCTTGCCCAGCTGTCTCAAATGAAACTTTTCCAAAACTTTGGGGAAAACGCAAGGAGATTCCCACGATGGGCTAGGAAAAGCAGGACCCAGGCCAGGCCGATCTCGTCCGTTGGCATCCCCAAGAAGGAAGAGAAAGGCCCGGGCAGAGCTGGTGAGGAGGAACTGGAAAACATTGGCAGCGCCAAGCAAAGTTCTGCTGCTCCGATTGCCTATCGCAACCGTGGGGCCGTGACACCCCCAAATTCCCACGGGAAGGATTTTCAACTCAAACCACCCCAGAAATGATGAACTGGATGATTCCCAGGATGTACTATTTCTATTTGATTCGAAAAAAAGGTTCAAATACAAAACTCCAACTTTAAAATGAAAACAAACAAAGGGGGAAAAAAACACAACGAAGCAAAACATTAAAAAGTGCATTAAAAAGGAAAAAAAGCCAAACATATATACATATTAAGAAGAGACTGGGCAATCACTTGTCTGAAATGGTATAGGTTCTCCTGCTTGAGCAGGGGGCTGGATTAGAAGACCTCCAAGGTCCCTTCCAACACTATTATTATTGTTGTTGTTGTTGTTGTTGCTGATCGTCACAAGGTCCCTTCCAGCTCTATTCTGATTTATTGATTCATTGATTGAATTAACCAGTGGAACAGCTTGCCACCAGAAATTGTAGGTACTCCATCACTGGAGGTTTTTAAGAAGAGACAGGACAGTCACTTGTCTGAGATGGTCTAGGTCAGGGGTAGACAACCTCGGCTCTTTTATGACTCGTGGACTATGCTGACTCAGGAATTCTGGGAGTTGAAGTCCATGAGTCATAAAAGAGCCGAGGTTGCCTACCCCTGGTATAGGTTCTCCTGCTTGAGCAAGGGGCTGGACTAGAAGACCTCCATGGTCCCTTTCCAGCTCTATTCTATTCTAATATTATCCCCCCCCTAGCTGAATACTGATTAGTACATTACGACAATATTGGTTCCCACCCCTTGCAAAACAGCCCCTCCCTCCCCAAATTTTTAAACCAGTAAATCTATTTGCACATCATTGTCCGGTCATCCGTATGTTATATGAATGACAAAATAATTATCAGGAAGAATAATAATTTTAAAAAGACAAGATTAAAGTTTCAAAACAAACTTATCGTAATCAACTGGTAGGAAATTTACCATGGCATTTTTACCTTCCCAAACTGGAACCCCAGAATTTGGGAAGGATCTGAAGATCACTCAAGCTAGGAAAAACTTTGGCAGGAAAGAAAGGATCCAACTGTTTTTAATGAAAAAAGAGAAGCAAACCCAAATTTACCGGCGATGTTTTTTTTTTACGCTGAAAACATTGTCCAGACGGTACACCAATAACGGGTGTTTCTCTACAGCAAGGGTCTCCCAAATTGGCCTCTTTAAGATTTGTGGACTTCAACTCCCAGAATTCCCTAACCAGCCATGGGGAATTCTGGGAGATGAAGTCCACAAGTCTTAAAGTGGCCAAGTTTGAAGACCCCTGATTTAAGACAAGTGGCAGTCCAATCTCTTCTTAAAAACCTCCAGCGATGAAGTACCCACAAGTTCTGGAGGCAGGTTGTTCCACTGGTTAATTGTCCTCAGTGTCAAGAAATTTCTCCTTAATTCCAGGTTGCTTCTCTCCTTCATTAGTTTCCATCCGTTGCTTCTTATCCGGCCTTCAGATAATTTGGAGAACAGGTCGACCCCCTCTTCTCTGTAGCACCCCTCAAATATTGGAAGGCTGCTTAACAGAACAGCAGATTTAGAAGGGACCTTGGGGGTTGTTGAGTCCGTGGCGGGAAACAGACACGAGAAGCAGCTGGAGTTCTCAGTTTCTTTTATTCAGCGTTCAGCTTACAGAAGATGGCTTCAGCCTCGCCCAAACGCCTCGCAGCCTCTTATATAGGCAACTCCCGGGTAAATGGGTTACTTTTCCCGCGCCAGCACCCGCGCATGCGCACGGCGCTGGCGACAGCCTGTCTGGTCCCGGGCAGCTTTGCACCTGCCCGGAACTGCCTGCAAACGCCCGAGCCGTTTGCAAAGGCTCGGGACATAACACCCCTTTCCCCTGGGCTAAAACTACTACCAACATACAACATTTAATTATATGACATTTTGCTCCCCAGTGCTCTCACTGTTTACTGGCCTTTGCCTCGCCAGCAATGTTATGTAGTCTTCTAGGTACTTGGGAGATTTCTTTGCTCTCTGTGACCTTCTTAGCTGTGGGTTACTGGCATAAGTCCCCTGACTGGAGGGAGGCGTGAGCCTGTTCTCTCTATTGTGCCCTGGTGTCTTCCAAGGACTGTGCCCCGATGCCTGGCCTGCTTGCTTGCCCACCGGGCTCGTCAGGCCAGGGCTTCTGTTGCTTTGTGACCTGGTTGACCTACCTAGCTGTAGACCCTCGGGCCCCTTGAAGTGATAGCCACTGCTGGGCGTCTCTGTAGAACCTCCTAGGTCAGTCCAAGACCTGTCAGGAGGCTGTCCATTCCCTGAACCCCATTCTGAGTTCGGGCTCGTGTGGGTTTCTGTACTTTCCCAAAACTCAGGTGTTCCCTGATTTGTGCTAGGGTTGTTGTAGTCGGGACTTGGTTCCTCGACTAGCTCTGTGTATGTTTGACCCTCTGTAGGATTTGGGGTAAGGTCAGGCCAACTTTGGGGATTGTGTGCCAGCTCTCTTGCGGGGAATGATTTGTTGGGATGCCCCCGGGTATCCTCCGTGACTGGAGTGCTGTGTGACGTGTGTGGAAAGTGAGTATGCCCCCGGGGTGACTCCCTGGCTGGAGTAGGCGTGGATGCCTGTTGTGTGGGTAAGCTCCATGACTTCCTTTTCGGAGCAATTGCAGAATCTTGGGACGGGCCGTTTATGGCTCCCTCAGTGGAGATGGGCAGTAACTCTTGCCCTTCCCTTTGCTCCAAAGGGTCCCCCTCCCCCCCTGGAAAAGACCCAGGAGTCTCATCAGAAAAGTCTCGCCTGGAGCGAAGTTGGTCGATGTGCCGACGTAGGACACGACCGTTGTCCAGGGCAACCTCGTAGGAGAGAGGACCTGTGATCCTGGACACAGAAGCGGGGACCCATGTATGACCAGGCCCGTAATTGCGAGCCCAAACCGGGGCACCCACAAGTAGTTGTCTAGGTGCCCTAGGATGTGAGGTAGATGAAGGCAGTCTGTCCGGATGCAACCGGTCAAGTCTAGTAGTAAGTTGGCGCCCCCAACGAAGTTCAGCTGGACTTCTCCCTGTAGAAGTGGACGGTGTGGTGCGATAAGAAAGGAGAAAGTCAGCCAACCTGTGATGCCAGTCCCCGTAGGTGAGTCTCTTCAAGGCGTCCTTTGTGATGCGCACCATGCGTTCAGCCATACCGTTGGTGGACGGGTGAAAAGGCGCAGACGTGGCATGACGAATCAGGTTTGCCTGTAAGAAAGCTTGGAATTCGGAGGAGGTGAATTGAGGGCCGTTGTCGGACACAATGACATCTGGCAGCCCGTGTGCAGCAAAAATCCCCCTCAGTACCTGAATAGTCTTTGCAGTGGTGGTGGATGAGACAGGCACAACCTCAAGCCATTTTGAATGGCTGTCAACAAGGACCAAGAAGAACTGGCCCTGAAAGGGCCCAGCGTAGTCAATGTGCACCCTAGACCATGGGGACTGTGTTTCCTCCCATCTATGCACAGGAGCTTGGGGCATCTCTGGGCGAGATCGTTGGCACAATTGGCATGCGTGTACCTTAGCCTCAATATCTTTATCTAAACCAGGCCACCACAAGTGGCTTCGTGCAAGAGCCTTCATACGGACAATGCCAGGATGACCCTCGTGGAGGGATTCTAAGACCCTAGTCCTCATTGATGTGGGAATGACAACTCTGTTTCCCCAAAGCAGACAACCCTGAGAAAGGGACAGTTCGTTCCTTTTGGACCAGAAACTCTGAAACTCAGGACTAGGGCAGTGCTCAGGCCACCCGGACAGGACCCAGGAGCGGACACGTGAAAGTGTGTGATCTGTACCCGTTTCAGCGGTAACATCCCTGGCACTAAGAGGGAGCTCGGGCAATGCTTGGATTGATAGAATGTTGACAGCTGGCGCGGGGTCAGCTTCTACTACTGGCAGAGGCAATCTACTGAGGCCATCAGCATGGCCCATTTCTTTCCCAGGCTTGTGGAGTAATGAAAAATCATATGCAGACAAGAAAATAGACCACCTAAGCATTCTAGGGGAAATGATGTGGGGAGTCTGCTTACGTGTGGTAAACAGTCCCAGCAGAGGCTTATGGTCAGTGAAGACCGTGAAATGCCTGCCATATAGAAAATCGTGGAATTTTTTAATTCCAGCAACAACAGCCAGAGCCTCCCTGTCTATCTGAGCGTAGTTGCGCTCGGCAGAAGACAGTGTTCTGGAGAAGTATGCAATAGGAACCTGAGTTCCATCAGACCTGAGGTGACTCAGGACAGCTCCAACCCCGTAGGGGGACGCATCACAAGCGATGCACACAGGGAGAGACTCGTTGAAATGTGCAAGAACACTGTTAGAAGTGAGTAAGGCCTTGACTTCTTTAAAGCAAGCCTCATGTGCTTGTGACCACAGCCACACAGCTTGTTTGTCTAGTAGCCTGTGAAGAGGCTCAGCTACACTAGCTTTATGTGGAAGAAAAGAATTGTAGAAATTCAGGAGGCCTAGGAAGGCCTGAAGTTCGGCCTTAGACTTTGGCCTGGGTGCTTCTAAAATAGCAGTTAGTTTGGATTCAGCAGGATGAATCCCAGCAGCATCAATTTTGAATCCCAGAAATTCAGTAGAAGGCACCCCAATCTTGCATTTGTCTTTTCTGAGCTTGAGGCCTGATTCCCTGAATCTTAACAGGACAGCCCTAAGCCTTTCAGCTAGAATGTGTGTGGAGTCTCCTGCAATCAAGACATCGTCAAAATAGGGGCAGACCCCTGGTATACCTCGTAGTGTGTTTTCCATTACGCTTTGGAAAATCCCAGGAGCGACATTCACTCCAAACTGTAGCCTTTTTACTTTAAAGGCTCCCCTGTGGGTCACAATGGTCTGAGCTATGGCAGCATCATCATCAACAGGCAGCTGTTGATATGCTTGAGCTAGGTCAAGCTTTGCAAAAACATGCCCCCCCTTGAGAGAGGCCAGGATGTGACTGACCACAGGAACAGGATAGGCATGTTGCTGCAATGCCTTATTGAGTGTGCATTTGTAATCAGCACAAATGCGAATGTCCCCATTTGCCTTTAGAGGCGTGACAATGGGGGTCTCCCACGGGCTGGAATCAACAGGTTCTAGGATTCCCTGTTGGATTAGTTTGTCTAATTCAGTGTCAATCTTACTTTTTAAAGCAAAAGGGACCCTTCTTGCTTTAATCCTAATGGGAGTGACAGTGGGGTCTAGCTTTAAGGACACAGGTGGTCCTTTGAATGTGCCCAGCTGGGGGCTGAAAACATCTGCAAATTCTTTGCAGACTTCCTGTAGGTCGAGTGTTTGTAAGCTGTTGAGTCCTGTGACGTGTATCCCCAGGGCCTCAAACCAATCGAGTCCTATGAGACTCGTTCGTTCACCCCCTACTACTAATAAGTCTAGTGGACCTTCAAAACTCTTGTATTGCACGTTAAGGGTGGCCTCCCCCTTAACACACACTCTTGAGTTCTGAAAATCTGTTAATACAATATCAGAAGGCCTTAACTTGGCCTTAGACCCACTTCTGGAACAAATCTTCCTAAATGTATGCAATGAAATGATGGACAGGGCAGACCCTGTGTCTAGTTCCATAGATAATGGAACCCCTTGTAGCTTCACGTTGAGTGACAGCTTTTTCTTCATGGGCTTGTGTGTGCCTGTTCTACAGATGCTTCTTCGCGAAGCGCAAAAACCTACCCTATTCTGGCTGGGGAATCTGGTACCCTTTAGGCGTTCTTCTTGGGGTTGTGCCTTTCGTCGGCCCAGACACACAGCTGCGATGTGCCCTTGTTTGCCGCATGCCCGGCAGGTAGCGGAGCGGAACTTGCAGTCGGTTCTCCTGTGGCGACCTCCACAGCCGATGCACTTGAGCGGAGCCGAAGAGCTTCCCTTCTGGTTCTCTTCCTTCGCGGGGTGTAGACGGTCGACTTCCTCGTCCGGATCCTCCTCGGAGTTTCGTCGGACGTCTTCCTGGTGCACGGACGCACCCTCTGCACTGTTTCTGATCGGCCGCATGTTTTTGATGGCGCCGCCTGCTGCTTCTTCTGCGGTGACTTCCCTTAAGGCGTCTTGGAAGGATAATTCTTCCTTAGCGAAAAGTCTCTGTTGTAGCTCTCGATGCCTTAGCCCGCACACGAATCGGTCTCTCAGTCGTTCCTCGAGGTCCTTGAACTCGCAGGGCTTGGCGGCCTTCCGTAGCGCGGCGATGTATTCCTTGGCTGTTTCACCGGACCGTTGATCCCTCTGCTCGAAGGTGTGGCGCCATGAGATAACGGACACCTTGGGGTGGAAGTGCTCCTTCAGCAGCTTCTTCAGGTCTGCGTAGCTTACAGACTCTACTGGAACAGGTGCTGCAAGGTTTTCTGCGATTTCGAAGGCGTCTTGGCCGCAAACGCAAAGCAGGGTAGCGGCCTTCAAGCTATCTTCCCTCACTTGGTTTGCCTTGAAGTAGTTCTCCATTCTGGATACGTAGGACTCCCACCGCTCTGGATGTGAGACGTCGAATTCCGAAAGCCTTCCGATTTTCGCCATCTTCGGATCTTCAGGAGACGGGTCTATCAGCCAGCCTACCCCCGAATGCGCACCGGATTGGCGGGCAGCTGCCGAGTCGACGCCGTTCCTCTTCCGCCGCTCAGGACTCCTTGGGTAAGCTTACACTTCTTCCTTTCCAGGTAGTGCAAGGCATCCCATCCTCGTCGCCAGTGTTGAGTCCGTGGCGGGAAACAGACACGAGAAGCAGCTGGAGTTCTCAGTTTCTTTTATTCAGCGTTCAGCTTACAGAAGATGGCTTCAGCCTCGCCCAAACGCCTCGCAGCCTCTTATATAGGCAACTCCCGGGTAAATGGGTTACTTTTCCCGCGCCAGCACCCGCGCATGCGCACGGCGCTGGCGACAGCCTGTCTGGTCCCGGGCAGCTTTGCACCTGCCCGGAACTGCCTGCAAACGCCCGAGCCGTTTGCAAAGGCTCGGGACATAACAGGGGTCATCTAGTCCAACCCCCTACTCAGCCAGGAAATCCTATACCACTTCAGACAAATGGCTGTCCAGTCTCTTCTTAAAAACTTCCAGGGTTGAAGCATTCATCACTTCTGGAGGCGGGTTGTTCCACTGGTTAATTGTTCTCACTGTCAGGAAGTTTCTCCTTAGTTCTAGGTTGCTTCTCTCCTTGATTAGTTTCCATCTGTTGCTTCTTGTCCTGCCTTCAGGCATTTTGGAGACTAGCTTGACTCCCTCTTCTTTGGGGCAGCCCCTCAAATATTAAAACACTGCTATCATGTCACCCCTGGTCCTTCTCTTCATTAAACTAGACATACCCAATTCCAGCAACCGAGGTGGCGCAGCAGTTAGGGTGCAGTACTGCAGGCCACTTTAGCTGACTGTGTTCAGCAGGTCAGCGGTTCAAATCTCACCCGCTCAAGGTTGACTCAGCCTTCCATCCTTCCGGGGTAGGTAAAATGAGGACCCAGATTGTTGGGGGCAATGTAAATATATATATATATGCATTGCTTACTGGTGTACACCGCTTAGAGAGTGCTTGCACTTAAAGCGGTATATAAGTCTCATAAATAAATAAACCGTTCCTTGTAAGTTTTAGCCTCCAGTCCCCTGATCATCTTTGTGGCTCTTCTCTGCACTCTTTCTAGAGTCTCAACATCTTTTTACACCGTGGTGACCAAAACTAGATGCAGGATTCCATGTGTGGCCTTACCAAGGCCTTGTAAAGTGGTATTATCTCTCTCACAGTTACAACTATTGAGCCAGGTAACACCTATTATACCTGTGCATTTGGTTTTCCTTGCCTAAATGTAGAATCTTACTTTTTTCACCACTGAATTTCCTTTTTTTTACCATGGATTTTCATTTTATAGCTGTTTCCGGAATTTTTCATTAAGGCTTGCTTAACTTTGCAACGTTAAATCAATCTATCACAGTCTGGGCAATCTTGGAAATTTATTATTCTTTCTGGCTTGTTCGTTAGCAGTAGTATAAAACTGAATTTATCAGTAGTTACCTAAAATATATCTAAAATATAAGGAAATAAGCAATGCATTATATTGCAAGACTATAGAGGAGTAAATATCCATAAAAGTTGCTATTGTGTTTGTTCAATTTACATGGCCATTCCTCTCAGTGAACACTGGCTTCTATAGTTGCTCACCACAAGACAAACAGCAACGTAAACGCACACAACAGCCAAGGTACAAATCAAACAAGGATTAAAATAACCATCTCACGGGTTTTAACTGATATTGTCCCCCTCCCCCCCCCATGTCCCATAACACAACCACATCTTAAGAGCCTTGAGAAAGTCTGGCACGGTGGGGGTCACACTCATCTGTGGTGAGAGTGAGATTCCAAGGATCAGGCAGCACAATGGAAGACACACACTTCCTGGTTCCTGCAAGACATTTTATTTTATTTTATTTTATTTTATTTTATATTTTTATTTTATTAATTTTTATTTTATTTTAATTTTATATATTTATTTTATTAATTTTTATTTTATTTTATATTATATTTTTATTTTATATTTTTATTTTATTAATTTTTATTTTACTTTTTATTTTATTTTATTATATTTTATTTTTTATTTTATTTTAATTTTTATTTTAGTTTTTATTTTATTATTTTATTTTATTATTTATTTTATTTTATTCTGTTATTTTATATTTTTATTTTATTAATTTTTATTTTATTTTCTTATTTTATTATATATTTTTATTTTATTAATTTTTATTTTATTTTTTATTTTATTATATATTTATTTTATTTTTTTATTTTATTATTTTATTTTATATTTTTATTTTATATTTTTATTTTATTAATTTTTATTTTTATTTTATTATATTTTTATTTTATTAATTTTTATATTATGTTATTTTAATTTTTATTTTATATTTTTATTTTATTAATTCTTATTTTTATTTTATAGTATATTTTTATTTTATATTTTTATTTTATTAATTTTTATTTTATTTTATTTTAATTTTTCTTGCCTTTATTACTTTATAAGTAACTGAAAGCACTGAACATAGCTAATATTCCTTCCTGCTCCTACGGTATTTCCCCACAACAACCCTGTGGGGTGGACTGGGCTGAGGGAGAGGGACCGGCCCAAAGTCAACCAGCCGGCTTTTGTGACTAAGGCGGGACTAGAACTCACCACCTCCCACTTTCTAGCCTCTTGCCTTCACCACTGCACCAAAGGAAAAAAGCGACCTCTTCTCAGAGTCCACTGGAGCTGGGAGGCCAATACATTTTAATAATGATAACGATAATGTGGAAGTTAAACCTGAGCCTCTCAACGTTGTTTGCTGAGATGGGTAGCAATAGAAATCAGATAAGTAAACAGACGAATAAATAATTAAATAGGATATGATTTATAAAAAGATTTTTTTTTAATCTTTAAGAAAAAGCAAAACAAACCCAGAAGAGATTTTGTTTTTGTTTTGTTTTTAGGAAGCACAAAGGCCACTTTCACTTTCTCTTTGCCCCTTTCTCCAAAACCTGAGCGGTTCCCATCAACCTCGAGTAACATTTCACAGCGAACCGGCTCCAGCCCACTTGATCAATTTACAATTCAGTGCAGGGGGCAAACACGCTAAAGTGCTTAACTGAGTTGAAGTGTTTTGCGCAAACGCAGTCTCAGGTTTTATAAGGGGGGGATTTTCCTTCGTGGTTTCCCTCCAGCTGAGCCAAAGAAAGCTGCAAGCTCTGCCCTCCGCACTGTGATGGCGTTCACACAGCGTGTGAACGGAAGCCCCCTCAGGGTGGCCTGCTTCATCACAGCCCCTCGAAGAAGCCCCAGGAGCTTTACCCAGAGGGGGTCGGCAAATATAAGAGGGTGGTACGCATAGATGGGGGTCACATAGATGGGGTGTCCCCCAGAAGGCCCCCCCAGGCAGAACAGTCAGGATTTCTAAGAGAGTGGAGAGGAGAGGAGAGATATGGATGGATGGATGGATGGATGGATGGATGGATGGATGGATGGATGGATAGATAGATAGGGATGGATGGATGGATGGATGGATGGATGGATAATTATCTTATCTTTCTATATAGATAGACGATAGATAATAGAGACAGACAGATGGAAGATAGATAGTAGAGGGAGGGAGAGAGACAGAAAAATGGATAGATGAGAGGGAGAGAGGGAGAGGAGAGAGAGAGATAGGGAGGGAGAGAGAGACAGAAAGATGGATAGATGAGGGAGAGAGGGAAGGAAGGAGAGGAGAGATAGGGAGGGAGAGAGACAGATGAATAGATGAGAGGGAGGGAGGGAGGGAGAGAAGAGATAGGGAGGGAGAGAGAAAGAAAGATGCATAGATGAGAGGGAGGGAGGGAGAGAGCGAGAGCGATCTCGTCTAGGAGAAGAACAGTTGCAGGATTTGGGTTTGGCTAGTGTAAAGAAAAGGACGACCAGCGGTGACATGATAGCCATGTTCCAATATTTGAAGGGTAGCCACAAAGAGGGCGGGGGGGGGTTGATGTCAACTTATTCTCCAAAGCGCCTGAAGGCCGGACAAGAAGCAACGGATAGAAACTCATCAAGGAGAGAAGCAACCTGGAATTAAGGAGGAATTTATCAGTGCAACAATGAACAATTAACCAGTGGAAGAGCCTTTGGAACCTGCGGGTGCTCTAGAGAAGAGAAGAGAAGAGAAGAGAAGAGAAGAGAAGAGAAGAGAAGAGAAGAGAAGAGAAGAGAAGAGTTGGAAGGGAGCTTGGAGGTCTTCTAGTCTGACCCCCTGCTTAGGCAGGAAACCCTATACCATTTCAAATAAATGTCTCTTCTTAAAAACTTCCAGTGTTGGAGCATTCACAGTTTCTGGATGCAAGTTGTTCCACTGGTTAATTGTCCTCACTGTCAGGAAATTCCTCCTTAGTTCCAGGTTGCTTCTCTCCTTGATGAGTTTCCATCCATTGCTTCTTGTCCTGCCTTCCGGTGAATAGCTTGACTCCCTCTTCTTTGGGGCAGCCCCTGAGATACTGGAAGACTGCTATCACCCCTAGCTCTTCTCTTCATTAAACTAGACCTACCCAATTTCTGCAGCCATTCTTCATATGTCCCCTGATCATCTTTGTTGCTCTTCTCTGCGTTCTTTCTAGAGTCTCAACATTGTTTTTACATCGTGGTGACCAAAACTGGATGCAATATTCCAAGTGTGTGGCCTTACCAAGGCATTGTAACGTGGTATTAACACTTCACATGATCTTGATTCCATCCCTCTGTTGATGCAGCCCAGCACTGAGTTGGCTTTTTTTGGGCAGCTTCCACACTTGGCTGGCTCATATTTAAATGATTGTCCACTAGGACTCCAAGGTCCCTCTCACAGTTACTACCATTGAGCAAGGTACCCCCTATACTATACCTGTGCATTTGGTTTTTCTTGCCTAAATGTAGAACCTTACTTTTTTCACCATTGAATTTCATTTTGTTAGATAGTGCCCAGTGTTCAATTCTGTCCAGATCCTCCTGTATCCTAAGCCTGTCTTCTGGAGTGTTGGCTATTCCTGCCAGCTTGGTGTCATCTGCAAATTTGATGAGTTCCCCATCTATCCCCTCGTCCAAATCGTTGATGAAGATGTTGAAGAGCACTGGGCCCAGAACTAAGCCCTGGGGCACCCCACTACACACTTCCCTCCATGTAGATGCGATTCCATTGAGGACCACACACTGAGTACAGCTGGTCAGCTAGCTATGGATCCATCTGGTCGTGATGCTGTCTAACCCACATTTTTTTCTATCTTATCCAGTAGTAGGTTGTGATCTATTTTGTCAAATGCCTTACTGAAGTCCAAGTAAATTATATCCACAGCATTCCTCTGGTCCACTAATTTTATCACTTGGTCAAAGAATGCAATAAGATTTGTCTGGCATGATCTGTTTTTGACAAACTCATGTTGGCTTTTAGTAATGACTTTGCTTGCCTCTAGGTATTTGCTAATTTGTTGTTTGATTATCTTTTCCAGGATCTTCCCAGGTATTGAGGTCAGGCTGATAGGTCTGTAATTTCCTTTTTTGAAGATGGGAACTACATAAATTCTTTTCCAGTCCTCTAGTAGTTCCCCAGTGCTCCAGGATCTTTGAAAAATATAGTTCAGTGGTTCTGAGATCACATCTGCCAGTTCCTTGAGAACCTTGGGATGTAATCTATCTGGTCCTGGCGATTTGAACTCGTCTAGGCTGGACAGGTGCTCACTTACCATCTTTTTGCCTATCTTAACGTGTTTCTAGTCTGTTTTTTACGGCACTGTTTTTGATAGGTTGGTCTTTTTTTTCCCTTTGTGTAAAGACAAATGCAAAAAAATGAGTTAAGCAGCTCTGCTTTCTCCCTGTTGCTTGTCACCTTCATGCCACTTTCCCCCACTAATGGACCAATCGTTTCCTTCACTTTTTTCTTGTTTTTTACATGTCGAAAGAAGCTTTGTTGTTGTTGCTATTTTTGACTTTTGTCACAAGCCTTAGTTCATTGTGAGCTTTAGCTTTCCTCACTTCGTCTTTGCAGGCTCGGGCTATTTGCTGACATCCTGCCTTAGTTACGTGCCCCTCTTTCCTCTTTTTATACTCCTCCATCACTGGAGGTTTTTTTTGTTTTTTTTTTAAGAGATTGGACAACTATATGCCTGAATCGGTGCAGAGTCACGGTCCCCTTCCAGCCCTAGGATTCTACGATCCCTTTGGGCCGCCCTAGCGAAGGGGAAGCGTGAGCGAAAGCGAAAGCGAAAGTGCCCGCACTCCTTTCGCTTTCCCGGCTGCCTGTGGCCGCGCGGCCGTTGGGCGCTTTTCGAGCCCTGCCGAGCTCGGGAGCGGCCGGTGCCTCCGCCTCGCCCGGCGCGTCCCGGCGGGGTCTCGGGGAAGGGGAGGCAGCGCCCATGGCCCGAGCGCCGCAGCCCATGCGGCTGAAGGAGTGGCTGCTGGCCCAGGTGGAGAGCGGTCGCTATCGGGGACTGCGCTGGGTGGACGGCCAGAAGACGCTCTTCCGCATCCCCTGGAAACACGCCGCTAAGCAGGACTACCGCGAGCGGGAGGACGCGGCGCTCTTCAAGGTACCACGCGGTCGGGATCGGGACCCCCGCCTCGGTTACCCCCCCCCCCCACACACACACCCCGGGCCTCCAGGGGGCGCCCCTCCCGGGCTCGCGGGGGGATGGGAGAGAAGTTGCAGCGGGGGGGGGGGAGCTTGGCGAGGTCGTTGGGGTGTCTGACGGCTCCCCTCCCTCCTCTTCGCCCCCTCCCTTCTCCTCTCCTCTCTCTACCCCTCCTCCTCTCCCCCTCCCTTGTCTCCTCTCTCTTCCCCTCTTCCCCCTCCCTCCTCCCTCCCTCTTGCCCCACTCCTCCTCTCCCCCTCCCTCCTTATCTCTCCTTTTCCTCCCCCTCCCTTCTCTCCCCTCCCTCTTCCCCCTCCTCCTCCTCTCCCTCTTCTCTCTCTTCTTCCCCACCTTCTCCCCCTTCCCCTTCTCTCCCCCTCCCTCTTCCCCCTCCCTCCTCTCTCTTTCCCTCCTCCTCTTCCCCCTCCCTCCTCTCTTCCCCTCCCTCCTCTCCCCCTCCCTCCTCCTCTCACCTCCTCTTACCCCTCCCTCCTCCTCTCCCCCTCTCTTACCCCTCCCTCCTCCTCTCACCCCTTCCTCCTTTTACTCCTCCTCTCCCCTTAACCCCCCCTCCTCTTCTTCCTCCTTCTCCCCCTTCTCTTCCCCCTCCCTCCTCCCCCCTCCGCCCCCCCAGGCCTGGGCCATCTACAAGGGCAAGTACCGGGAAGGGCTGGATCAGGCCGACCCCTCCGTCTGGAAGACGCGCCTCCGCTGCGCTCTCAACAAAAGCCTGGACTTTAAAGAGGTGCCGGAGAGAAGCAACCTGGAGGCCTCGGAGCCCTACAAGGTCTACCAGGTGGTCTGCCCCGAGGCCGCCCCAGACACAGGTAGGAAAAAGCCGGACGGGGGGGGGGGGCTTGAGAAGGGACCCCTCAGCCCACTCTAAGAGTCCCCCAGCAGGCGGAGGGTTTGAAGGCCATGGGGGGGGGCCTGGGCCTCCTGAAGTCTGCCCATGCCAGGCAGGAAGGATTTGCAGTTGGCTCCCCCAGCCGCCGCCCCCCCCCAGGCACATCTGGAAAACTGGAGCTTAGCTTGGTTTTGAGGGGTGGGGGGGTGCTTCCAAGAGATTGCTGGGCAATGCAAAACATACCGGGTGGGCACCAAAAGGGACTTTGGTGACATCTGGTAGGAACTAAACTAAATTAATTGGTTGTGACTTGTTCCCCAGGCATGCATTTCCCCCCTCTCTTTCTCTTTCTCTCTCATATCTATGTCTATCTATCATATATCTATGCCTGTCTAACTATTTATGTCTATCATATACCTATCTATGTCTGTCTATATATCATATATCTATCTGTATCTGCCTATCGTATACGCATCTATGCCTATATCATATATCTATGTCTCTGTCTGCATATACCTATCTATGTCTGTCTATCTATCATATATCTATCTGTGTCTGTCTGTCTATATCAGTGGTTCTCAACCTTTTTAATGCCGCGACCCCCAACCGGTCGTAAGTCGAGGACTACTCAACCGGTCGTAAGTCGAGGACTACTCAACTGGTGCAGCCCCGTTTGCAGAATGGGACTTTTGGCGGGCTCAGCAGGGCAGAGACAGCCTGGACAATTCTGATTGGCTTTGGAAAGCCAATAGAATTAGACTCTATTCAAGAGAGTCTCTTCTATTGGCTTTCAAAAGCCAATAGAATAAAAGGGAGGAGCACAGCTAAGGAAAAGGGGGGGAAAATGGTGGACTGTGTTGTTTGGCGACCCCCGTGAAATGGTCCTTCGACCCCAAATGGGGTCCCGACCCACAGGTTGAGAACCGCTGATCTATATCATGTATCATATACCTATCTATGTCTGCCTATGTCTATCTTATATCTATGTCTATCTATGTCTATCTGTATCTATCATATATCTAATAATAATAATAAAGTTGGAAGGGACTTTGGAGGTTATCTAGTCCAGTGATGGCAAATCTTTTAGAGACCGAGTGCCCAAACTGCAACCCAAAACCCACTTATGTATCGCTGGGTGCCGGGTGGGTGTGGCCCACTCAGCAGCCGCAGCTACAGTGGGCGTGGCAGACTGGGTGGGCGTGGCCATTGGATGGATGTGGCTGCAGTAGTCATGGCAGACTGGGTGGGCATGGCCTGGGTGGGTGTGGCCATCTCGATATTGCTTATGGGGAGGGACACCTGTGGGAGCCAGGCAGGGTTGGGGGAGATCCAGGGGGTCTCTGTGGGTGGGATGGTGGGCTCCCCAATGGCCCCTCCAAGCCAATGATGACGAACTTTTAGAGACCACATGTCCTGGGGCGATGGTGCGTGCCCACAGAGAGGGCTCCATGTGCCATCTCTGGCACGCGTGCCATAGGTTCACCATCACTGATCTAATCCAACCCCCTGCTCAGGCAGGAAACCCTATTCCATTTCAGACAAATGTCTGTCCAGTTTCTTCTTAAACACTTCCAGTGTTGGAGCATTCACCGCTTCTGGAGGCAGGTTGTTCCACTGGCTAATTGTCCTCACTGTCAGGAAGTTTTTCCTTAGTTCTAGGTTGCTTCTCTCCTTGATGAGTTTCCATCCATTGCTTTTTGTCCTGCCTTCTGGTGCTTTGGAGAACAGCTTGACTCCCTCTTCTTTGGGGCAGCCCCTGAGATACCGGAAGACTGCTATCATGTCCCCCCTCGTCCTTCTCTTTGTTAAACTAGACATACCCAATTCCAGCAAATGTTCCTTATATGTTTTAGCCTCCAGTCCCCTGATGATATATCTATCTGTGTCTGTCTATATCTATCATATACCTATCTATGTCTGCCTATGTCTGTCTATCATATATTTATATGTATGTCTATCTATTTATCGTATATCTATCTATGTCTATCTGTCTATCATATATCTATGTCTGTATCATATACCTATGTCTGTCTGTCTATGTGTATCATATATCTATGTCTATCTATTATATATCCATCTATATCTATACCTATCCATGTCTGTCTGTCTATCTATTCATAAACATATCTGTTTGTCTTTCTATATCTATCTATCTGTCTGTCTGTCTGTCTATCTCTCTCTCTCTAGTTGTTTGATCACTGGAGATTTTCAAAAGAGACTGGACAGCCATTTGTCCCAAATAGTATAAAGTTTCCTGCTCTGAGCAGGAGGTTGGACTAGATGACCTCTGAAGTCGCTTCCAATCCTAGGATTATATCTCTCTGTCATATCTGTCTGTCTTGTCATCATCTATCACCCTACCTATATCTAAGCTATCTGTCTATCATCTACCTATATCTTATGTAATCTGTCTATCTAATCACCTACCTACTTTATCTCTCTATCACCTGTCTGTCTGTCTATATATCTACCCATCTACCTACCTATCAAATGTTAAAAACGCCCATCTTCCTCACAGAGGGACTCTGGGCAAAGTAGAGATAAAATATCCAAAGATAAAATCAGCATACATACGATTTAACATTTTTAAAAGGGCAAGGATGAATTAAAAACCGGGTACGAATTTAAAAGCGGGCGAGGATTTTTTTTTTTTTTTTAGGGCACTATCCAGCCCTATGACTGCGTATTCTTTTTTTTTTTTTAATTAAAAGTTTTACAAATTTAATACAATATAAACCCTCCCACCCCTTCCCCCACTTCCCAGAACTGATTACAGGGTAACAAATAAACAAACATAATCTAACGAACATTAACCAACTATACTCTCAGTCAAAACCATAACACACTTTAACTCCTTTTCAAAACAAAAATTAACGAATTAAAAACAAAAATAATATGATTAAAACTATTAAATGATGATCTAAAATCTACTCATAAGCAAGATAATACTTTTCAGTTTCATATTTCTTCTGAATATAATCAATCCATCTTCTCCAAACCATAATATATCTTTCTTGTGAATGGTCCTTCAAATAAGCGGAGATTTTCGCCATTTCTGCTAAGTCAGACACCTTAAGTGTCCATTTTTCTTCCAATATTGCCCCACCAATAACGACTGCGTATTCTTCTGTCCACCCCCCCCCTGAACAAAACCGGGGAGCCCCGTTTTTTACCCCTTCCTTTCCATAAATCAAAAACCAAAGATGGATTTGCTCTTCCCGTCTTGCCCGGTGGCAGTTTGGATACACCTGAGCTGGCAAAGTGATGGGCATCTTGACTAAACTGGTGCCAACGTTTGCTTTTCCACCAGCCTGCTACAGAGAGCCCAGTTCCCCCTCCCCTTTTGCCTTGAGACACGCAAACAGTATCTCAGTTTGACAAGCAAACTACCCAGGTTAACCAGACGGAATTGCTGGGTTCACACAACCACGGGGCACGCGTTCGTGGGGATGACTTCCAGGCTCACCCAGAACGCAGAAGGAATAGTGGTTCCTCCCCGTCCTTTGACTCACAAAATACTCAACCTGGTCTAGTCCAGGTTGGTGTCAGCTTAGTCTGGAGGGGTGGGGGGGGGAGAAGGTTGTGTGAATCTACCTTTTGGGGTCTTTGTGTCGTTTCCAGAGAAGGCAAGTAGGACAGACTCTGCTCTGCAGGCAAAATACGCCTTGGCGCCAGCACCCGAAACGGCTGCAGCCCATCTCTTGTCAGACAAGGTAAGCAAGCAGCTGAGTGGGATCCGGTCAGATCCTGTGTAAAGCGTCCTCTGAGCAGATTCACACCCAAAGAGATCTCAAATCTAACAAACTTCCGGGCAGGTATAAAGCAAACAAAAAACAAAAAAAACAAGCAGCTGAGGATTGCGGTACAGGCTCAGTTCGGCAAGGAAATATTTGTAGGTGTTATTTCTTTGAATGTGCAGGGTGGCCTTCAACTCCCAGAATTCCCCAGCCAGCGTGTCTGAAAAGGTTATTAGAGGGGATTTTGAGTGTGGAATTTTGCATTGTTTTAAATGTATCATGAAGTTGATTTGGAGAATTGTTCTGTTTGAAGAGCCAGGATATATCTTTCCTCCCTCCCTTCCTCCCTTCATTCATTCTTGTCTTTTTCTCCCCTTCCCTTTCCTTTCCTTTCCTTCCTTCCTTCCTTCTTTGCTCCCTCCCTCTCCATTCCTTCCTCCCTCCCTTTTCCTCCCTTCCTTCTTTCCTTCCTGTCTTCCTCTCCATTTCTCCCTCCCTTTTCCTCCCTCCCTCCCTTTTCCTTCCTTCCTCTCCATTCCTCCCTCCCTTCCTGTCTTCCCCTCCATTTCTCCCTCCCTTTTCCTTCCTCCCTCCCTCCCTTTTCCTTCCTCCCTCCCTCCCTTTTCCTTCCTCCCTCCCTCCCTTTTCCTTCCTTCCTTCCTTCCTTCCTTCCTTCCTGTCTTCCTCTCCATTTCTCCCTCCCTTTTCCTCCCTCCTACCTTTTCCTTCCTTCCTTCCTTCCTTCCTTCCTTCCTTCCTTCCTTCCTTCCTTCCTTCCTTCCTTCCTTCCTTCCTCTCCATTCCTCCCTTCCTTCCTCCCTTCCTGTCTTCCCCTCCATTTCTCCCTCCCTTTTCCTTCCTCCCTCCCTCCCTTTTCCTTCCTTCCTTCCTTCCTTCCTGTCTTCCTCCCTCCATTCTTCCCTTCCCTTTCCTTCATTCCTCCCTCTCCGTCCCTCTCTCTTTCCCTTCTCCTTTCCTCCCTTCCTTCCCCTTACTCCCTCCTTTCTCTTTTTCTTTTTCTTTTCTCTCTCCCCCCTTCCTCTCCCCCCTCATTTGAACTGCTGCCCATCCCAAGGGTGGCGAACTTACCTTTGCTTTGTTTAATTTAACTAATGATTAAATACATTGAAATTATTCTTAAAACGCAAGACCATTTGCACCAAGAATGCAACCATCAACATTTCAGAGGTGTGAAATTGCATGGCTTTAAAACATAAATAACAGCCGCTCTTTTGGGAAGGACTCTCTGGGTCCCAACAACCTCGCCTTCCCCCCCCATGCCACACACACACACACACACAGACACTCAAACACACACACACACACACACACACACACACACACACAGTTGTTTCTGCCTCAAACAGGAAATCTCTGCTCTGGGATTTTCTTTCTTTTGAAATGCAGCTTCCCTAAAGATAAAAATAGCAGCTTTGATGCAGGGCTGGGGGGGGGGGGCATGTTCTACTGCTTTTACAAGTAGTCCTCGATTTACAACTGTTTGTTTTGTGACTGCTCCGAGTTACAACCGTGCCTGGAAAAAGTGGACTTACGACCGTTTTTCCCCCTTCGTGACCGCTGCAGCCTTCGCCCCCCCCCCCAGGGTCACGTGATCAAAAATTCAGACGCCGGGCAACCGACTCGCACTTATGACGGTCGCAGCGTCCCAGGGGGGGAGTGTGTCACACAATCCCCTTTTTACGACCTTCCGACCAGCAACATCGACGAATGAAACCAGATTGTCACTAACTTAACTGCAGCGACTCACTTAACAACGGTCGTAAAGTGGGGCAAAGCTCACTAAACCACCAACTCGCTTAGTGACAGAAATTTGGGACTGTTGTAAGCCAAGGACTACCCGTATATTGACGTCTTTGTGCGTCATTCCAACCCGCGCACGTCGTTCTGTGTTTGTCGGGCCCCAGAAACCGCAATGGCCCTGTGAGCGGATCAGAGTTGCTTCTTCATTGCTGCAAGCGCATCTACAGGAATTTTCTCAGACCTGCTACGTTCTCTCGGAACGGCCAGAAAAAAAGGATTCAGGGATTTTAGGGGGAAGGTGTGTGTCTGGCCTCAGTTCCTTCCTTCCCAGCAAGGACTTCAATGCACCTCAAAGCGCCTGAAGGCAGGACAAGAAGCAACAAATGGAAACTCATCAAGGAGAGAAGCAACCTGGAACTAAGGAGAAACTTCCTGACAGGGAGAACAATTAACCAGTGGAACAACCTGCCTCCAGAAGCAGTGAATGCTCCAACACTGGAAGTTTTTAAGAAGAGACTGGACAACCATGTCTGGAATGGTATAGGGCAGGGGTCAGCAATCTTGGCTCTTTTATGGCTCGTGGACTTCAACTCCCAGAATTCCTGAGCCAGCCATGCTGAGGGGAAAGGGAGAGGTTTCCAAGCTGAGCCATGCTGGCTCAGGAATTCTGGGAGTTGAAGTCCACGAGTCATGAGGGGGCCATAGTTCCCCCATTCTGGCTCAGGAATTCTGGGAGTTGAAGTCCACAAGTCATGAGGGGGCCAATAGTTGTCCATGCTGGCTGAGGAATTCTGGGAGTTGAAGTCCACCAACCATGAGGCCATAGTTCCCCCATGCTGGCTCAGGAATTCTGGGAGTTGAAGTCCACGAGTCATGAAAGGGCCAAAGTTTCCCCCATGCTGGCTCAGGAATTCTGGGAGTTGAAGTCCACGAGTCATGAAGGGGCCAAGGTTGCCTATCCCTGGTATAGGGTTTCCTGCCTGAGCAGGGGGTTGGACTAGATGACCTCTAAGGTCCCTTCCAATTCTGTTATTCTGTTATTTAGTGGAATGGCTTCCCTTCAGAAGTTGTGGATGCTCCAACACTGGAAGCTTTTAAGATGAGACTGGACAGCCATTTGTCTGAGATGGTATAGGGTTTTCTGCCTGAGCAGAGGATTGGACTAGATGACCTCCAAGGTCCCTTCCAACATTATTATTATTACTACACTGTCAGGTCCTTTCGGAACGCTGCCATAAGGAAGGGGAGCACATTAGTGTGGGTTGAGGATGCTTCTGTATTTCCCGCATTGTTTCTACTTTCGCTTTGACGTAGTTACATGGGAATTGGGCCGGGGGAAATATCCTTGGGGCGGTCTTTTTTCACTCCTGTCGACTGGCGCTGGAAAACTGCCCGTTATTGCCTTTCCGGAATTGGCTCCTGATGGACTGGGGGCCTTAGGGTGGGGCTAAAGAAACGGGACTTTTAGCCGAATGCTTTTGCGCGGGAATTTCAGATCCGGCCTTTTTTACTCTGCAATCACTTTCTCTCAGTAAAAGATCCTCTCTGAAGCGATGCCCGTTTCTTGAGTGGTGCTTTCCTGAGGCGACACCTGAGGCAGGTCCTTAACACGAACATACTCTCGATGGTGGTTCTACCACAAAACTCCGGAGAGCGTGCCTAGGTGCTTTCTTTCTAGTTTCACCCACTTTTATTTCCTTTCATTCCAGGCCAAACCATCTACGGAGCCTGATAGGAAAAGGGCAGATAACCCAGGGGGTCCTCTGATACCCCAACAGCTGAGCAATCCAGACCTCCAGGGTAAGATGGAAACGAGGTTTTCTCTGCATCCCTGGTTGAAAAGTGGAGTGCCGTTTTGAGGACAGGATGTGCGCATTGCCTTTAGTTATTTGTAAAAATAATAAAGGAGGGATGCAAAAAAAAAAGAAAAGAAATATAAGAGCATTGTATGGTTAGTGATTTTTGCAGTGGATTTGCATGCTATAATGCAGAGATCCCCAACCTATGAGTAGCTGGATAGTGCAGGCGCGTGTGCGTGTGCTCACCCTCCCTTGTGCCATCGTTGCGACTGTTGTGTGGGTGGTAGCACTGCTAGTATCATGCAGGTGATGTTGCCACAAACCTTGTGCGGGTGGCAGCAGTGGTGCAAATGGCAGGTGGGCCGAAACACAATCCTCGCGCATGGGTGGCGGTATCGTGATTGCGTGCCAGCCTGTGATCCTCGTAATTGAGTCTGGGGAATCGGAGGAGTGGGGGCCTGGAGAGCTATCAGAGTCGGAGGGAGGCTCTGATGAGCTGCAGGACTTACAAACTAATGAAGAGGCTGGCCCTTCCACTTGTGATCCAGCTGAGAGCCAGCTGTGCTGGGAAGCTGAGTCGGACTCTGAGGAAGCACAGCTGGAAGACCTCAGAGACACTGGTAAATGTAGACAGGTCACACGAGTAGGACAGAGGGAGGCCATGAGGTGACACCAGGGGAGGAGAAAGCAGTGAGAAGCCACGCCTTGGGGGCTGCGTAACAAAAAGGGAAGGTGTAGGCAGGGCTGGTTGCTGGAGGCAACCATTTGCAAAGCACTTCAGTGTCAAGAGATCATGGTCTGTTTATTTTGAAATAAGGATGTGCATAAGCTGGGACAGAACAGGAGGCGTGAGCCTTGTGCTTGGGTGGGATTGCTGCGGGCCGTGGCGTAATCACACGGGAGCAGCAGCTTGAACCTTGCGCTGGGGTGGCACTGTTGCAGGACATGGCATGATCCTCATGCAGGAACGCCGGTGCGAGCCTCGTGCCGGGGGCAGCATTGCTGTGGGCCGCAGTGCGAGCCTCGTACCGGCGGTAGCATCGCCGTGAGCCTGGTAGCAGTGGCGCCACAAGCCTCACACAGGCACTGCCATCACTGACAGCCTTCCGCACATGCTCATAGCCCCTTTGGATGGTGCACAGGCTTGTAGCCTGTTTGTACACCTGTGCGCTCAAGTATGTTCACCTTTGTGCATCCCCTCATAATGCATTTGCCCCTCCCTCACACCAGGCCGCCAATACAAAAAGGTTGGTGACCCCTGCTATAATGGAGTGGAACGACAAAAGCAATAATGTATCAGCAAAGGGGGTATTCCGAGATCATGTACAGTAGTGGCCCAAATTGTGGAAACCTTTTGGGAAAATTGTCCAGTAGAAATGCCCCCCTTTGGTTAAGTTTCCACCCATTTTTCTTCTAATTTCTTTATAACTGTAGCCTTGTTCACTTAATAATGCTATTTTACATCGCTTTCTGGGCGACCGATCAACTCTTTGCGCCATCACTTTAATTTTATGACGTTTCACAAGCTCACTAAATGAAAGAACACACAAAAAAACCCCAACCAACTTGATAGCCATCGCACAACACACTGACAAATGTCCTCCTCTCAGCTTCAATACACGATCTCAATAACCGGATCCTGCGGTGATCTGACTGGCTCATGGCCAAAACGAGATGACACCCGATTGGCTCTCTAAACACTCATGCTCATTGGCTACAATCAGATGAAGGAAAGCTACCTGAGATCAACCTAAGCAAATTGTGCTTGCTTTTTCTGGTTATTTGGCTATAACTTTTCATAGGATACAGTACAGATAATTGAACAAACTATGTTGCATTACATTCTCGATTAAATTATCTTTCCATTGATATATAATTTTATGATACTACTCCCCCCCAAAAGTAGCATTATTAGCCATCCAACCTCAAAAATACACTTTTCCCAAAAGGTTTCTACAATTTTGGCCACTACTGTAGGTAGTCCTTGACTTACGACCACAATTGACACCCCCCCAAAGTTTGTTGCTAAGTGAGAAATTTGTTAAAGGAGTTTTGCCCCATTTTACGACCTTTCTTGCTGCAGTTGTTAAATGAATCACTGCAGTCGTTAAATCAGTAACACAGTTATTAAGAGGATCTGACTTCCCCATGGACTTTGCTTGGATCACGTCACCCGGGACACTGCAACTGTCATAAAGTGAGTCAGTTCCCAAGTGTCTGAATTTTGATCACGTGACCATGGGGATGCTGCAATGGTCGTAAGTATGAAAAAGTCACTTTTTTTCCAGTGCCATTGTAACTTCAAACGGTCACTAAATGAACTGCTGTAGGTCAAGGCCTACCTGTGGTTGTTTTATACAGATTTACAGTGTAGGTCAGTGGTGGCGAACCTATGGCACGTGTGCCAGAGGCGGCACTCAGAGCCCTCTCTGTGGGCACGCGCACCATGCCCTGGAGATGGCAACCGTCCCTCTTCAACCAGCTGCCCGCTAACTCGCCGAGGTCCCACGTGGCCAGATGCATCCTAGCACGGCTAGTTTCTCTCCCCTCCATCCCATCCTTCCTGGCCTCGCATGCTCTCCTTTTCCCGGGCACGACCCACTGCATCGCCTCCTCAGCTGTCAGCTGGCCATCCAGCTTAGAGACGGCTTCTCTGAACTGCTGGAGGTGGGCTGCGGAGCCCCAGTGCCGGTTGAGGGGTCGGCAGGCTGTGGCTGCTGAGGGACACTGTTGGCCCCCCATGCGCTCGCTGACCTCTGTGTGTGGGGGCCGATGGTGTCAGGCTACAGCTGCCCCGGCCCCTGCTTCGCCTTTCCTTGCGACAATGGCACCCCACCCTGCCTCGCCTTGCCTTGCCTCACCTCAGCCTGCAGGATGAGCCTCCTGCTCACTGCCCCACCTGCCAGAGACCCCCTGGATCTCCCCCGGTCCCCACAGGTATCCCTCCCCGCCAGCAACATCGAGGTGACCACGCCTACCTTGGTCACACCCACCCAGTCTGCCATGACCACAGCCACGCCCACCCAGTGGGCCACACCCACCTGGCACTCGGCGATACATAAGTGGGTTTTGGTTTGCAGTTTGGGCACTCGGTCTCTAAACGGTTCGCCATCACCGGTGTAGGTAGTCCTCAACATATGACCGCAATTGGGACCAGGATCTCAGTTGTTAAGCGAAGCGGTGGTTAAACGAGGGACCCGCGTGACTGCTTCGCTCAATGACCGCAATCCTGGCTCTCTCCCAGTTGCAGTCACTAAGCCGCCGTGTGGATCGTTAAGCCGATGGAGCGAAAGAATAACTTAAGAGGGAGGAGTCAGAAGAAAACTCCTGTGCTTGGATCCTAAAAACGCCTGCCGGCTTCCCCAATGACTTTCTGGGGAAGCCGGCTGGAAAATCCGCTCCTGGGATTAGTTCCACGTTTTCTACCAACCCATCAGAATGGATTCAGCCAAGCGGGCAAATGCAATAAGGACACAATTCTAGCCATCCTTATGTTTGTTGTGCTCTTCTCCACAGGGTGTCAGGTGAAAGCTTTTTTCCACACTTTGGCTCCATCGCAGATCTACCAGCATCCAAGCCGGGCCTTCGTTAGTCCCAGTCCACTCTTGGTCCCCAGCAAAAGCACCAACTCAGGTACAAAGGGCGTCAATTTCAACCATTTCTGCACCGTGTCCAGTTCAGCAGCTCGCTGACCAGGGCTGAAGCTTGTAAAAAGCTAAGCTGGGTCAGGGCTTGGTTAGCTTTAGGATGGGAGGCACAGAGAGATGTGATTGGGAAGTGCACCAGGAGGAAGTTGGCACAAATTTGCCCGTATCATTGACCAGGAAAAACAAAACCAAACAAAGAAAAAACAAGGAACTGCAATTGATTCAAAGAACTGCTGTCTTCTTCATTTGGAGAAAGGAAGTTGCAAGTTAAAGGAGTTTACAAATAATAATAATAAAACTTAAATGCAGTGATTAAAAACCTTGATTGATTTAAGTACCATGAAATAAATATATATATCTTTCTTTATCTTTTTTCTCCTTTTTTCTTATTGTACTTTTAACTTTTTCTGTTATCTCTCCTTTTCTCCCTGTTTTCACAGTTCTATTTTGAGTTTATATTCATTCCTGTTATTGTCCTTAAAATGTTTAATAAAAATTATATCTATATATCTATGTCTATATCTATCTATCTATCTATCTATCTATCTATCTATCTATCTATCTATCTATCTATCTATCTATCTATCTATCTATCTATCTATCTATCTATCTATCGTGGTCTTTGGTTATTCGGGTTTTCTCCTGCGTAAAATTGGAAGTGTCTTGGCGACGTTTCAACGAAGTCCCATTCGTCATCTTCAGGCTGGTGTTTTCGGCTTCGTGCTTCTAGGAACAATTTGCTCCTAGAAGCACGAAGCCGAAAACACCAGCCTGAAGATGAAGAATGGGACTTCGTCGAAACGTCGCCAAGACACTTCCAATTTTACGCGGGAGAAAACCCGGGTATATTCATATTAAAAAAACTAAAACACAGATCAGTGTGTTTTAGAGCTGGAAGGGATCTTGGAGGTCTTCTAGTCCAGCCCTCCGCTTAAGCAGGAGAACCTACAGCTCAGACCATCTCAGACAGGTGATTGTCTAGCCTCTTCTTAAAAACCTCCAGTGATGGAATACTGCATCCAGTTTTGGTCACCACGATGTAAAAAAGATGTTGAGAGAGTGCAGAGAAGAGCAATAGAGATCAGGGGACTGGAGGATAAAACATATAAGGAACAGTTGCTGGAATTGGAGATGTCCAGTTTAATGAAGAAAAGGACGAGGGGGGACAGGATAGCCGTGTTCCAGTATCTCAGGGGCTGCCCCAAAGAAGAGGGAGTCAAGCTATTCTCCAAAGCGCCTGAAGGCAGGACAAGAAGCATCGGATGGGAACTAACCAAGGAGAGAAGCAATCTGGAACTAAGGAGAAACTTCCTGACAGTGAGGACAATTAACCAGTGGAACAACCTGCCTCCAGAAGTGGTGAATGCTCCAACACTGGAAGTTTTTAAGAAGAGACTGGACAGCCATTTGTCCGAAATGGTATAGGGTTTCCTGCCTGAGCAGGGGGTTGGATTAGATGACCTCCAAGGTCCCTTCCAACTTTATTATTATTATTATTATTATTATTATTATTATTATTATTATTACTACTACTACTACTACTACTACTACTACTACTACTACTATTCCTCCTCCTCCTCCTCCATAACTATGTCATGGGGTCAGTTTCTGATTCTCCCTGGCCTTTTCCCCCATTCCAGATTGCTGCCTTCATGTTCGCCTCTACTATTGCGATGTGCTGGTGAAGGAAATGACCACCAGCGCAGCCGAAGGCTGCCGGATCACCTACCGGCCGGTGATGGCAGAGAACGAGGATCTGTATGGTCCCAGCGGCATGGACGAAATCCAGTTCCCCTCTCTGGATGTCCTGGGCTGCCGAAGTTGGGGGCCCAAGTCCATCTTGGTCTTGAAGAGATTGCTCCCCCATTTGCATCGTGGGGTGCTCCTTTGGGTGGCTCCAGAAGGAGTCTTCATGAAACGCCAGTGCCAAGGGCGGGTTTACTGGAAGGGGCCACTGGCACCCCACAAGGATCAGCCGAACAAGCTGGAGAGGGAGAAGACCTACCGGCTGTTGGACACTCAAGAATTCCTCCAGGGTGAGTCCAGAAGTGCTCAGAAGTTTGAAACAGCCCCAGTCTTCACTCCTGCAGTCCTCCCTTTGGTCTTCCTGGGCAGGGCGTGATCTACTGCTGGGGGATCCGCTGATTAGGTCCCTTACATGGGGGGAATATGGACCTTTTATGGCTTGCGGACTTCGACCTCCAGAATTCCTGAGCCAGCATGGGGAATCGTGTCCCTTTTATGACTTGTGGACTTCCAACTCCCAGAATTCCCGAGCCAGCATACTCAGGAATTCTGGGAGTCCACCAGTCATAAAGCAACCATCGTTCCCCACCTCTAATCTACAGTCGTGGCCAAAATTGTGGAAACCTTTTGGGGAAAGTGTATTTTTGAGGTTGAATGGCTAATAACACCACTTTTTGGGGGGGAGTAGTACCGTATATGCCAGCATACAAGGCGACCCGGCGTATAAGACGACCCCTGTCTTTATAGCCAGGCTGCATTCCTAGAACGTCGTCTTATATGCCGGAAACTACCAGTATTTCCGGCGTATAAGACGACCCCCGTCTTTGGCGCCGATTTCAACACTCGCAGAAGTCTCCTTATACACCGGCATTTAAGGTACCATAAAATTATATATCGATGGAAAGATAATTTAATCAAGAATGTAATGCAACGAAGTTTGTTCAATGATCTGTACTGCGTTCTATGAAAAAGTATAGCCAAATAACCAGAAAAAGGAAGCACAAATTGCTCAGGTTGATCTCAGGGAGCTTTCCTTCATCCGATGGTAGCCAATGAGCACGAGCGTTTAGAGAGCCAATCGGGTGTCGTCTTGTTTTGGCCATGAGTCAGTCAGATCACAGCAGGATCCGGTTATTGATGTCGTGTATTGAAGCTGAGAGGAGGACATTTGTCAGTGTGTTGTGTGATGGCTATCCATTGGTTGGTTTTTTTTGATGTTCTTTCAGTGAGTGAGCTTGTGAAACGTAATAAAATTAAAGTCATGGGGCAAAGAGTTGACCGGTCACCCAGAAAGCGATGTAAAACAGTATTATGAAGTGAACAAGGCTACGGTTATAAAGAAATTAGAAGAAAAATGGGTGGAAACTTAACCAGAGGGAGCATTTCTACTGGACACTTTTCCCAAACGATTTCCACCGTTTTGGGCACGACTGTATAGAGCAGGGGTTCTCAACCTTGGCAACTTTAAGACTTGTGGACTTCAACTCCCAGAATTCCTCAGCCAGCAAAGCTGGCTGAGGAATTCTGGGAATTGAAGTCCACAAGTCTTAAAGTTGCCAAGGTTGAGAACCCCTGGTATAGAGAGAGTCCTTGATGGGCCCATATTGGCAGAGATGTATGTGCCGGGAGGACAGACGGGGCCTTTTCACCGGCTGCCCCTAAATTCATGAACTTCCTGCTCAGAGCTGACCTGGTGGCCTTCCATCAAGGACTTGTGTTTTTGTTCTCACTTCACGCACCTGTCAACATTGGAAGGTGGGGTTCATTTACTTGATATCTCACCTTTTATTTTTTTTATAAACAATTCAAGGTGCTGAACAGACATAATCATCCTTCTTCTATATTCTCCACAACATTATTCCTGTGAGGTGGGTTCAGCTGACAGGGGGATTGGCCCAAAGTCACCCAGCCAACTTTCACGCCTCAGGTGGGACTAGAACTCACCATCCTTTATAATAATAATAATAGTAGTAAAGTTGGAAGGGACCTTGGAGGTCATCTAGTCCAACGCCCTGCTCAGGCAGGAAACCCTACACCATTTCGGACAAATGGCTGTCCAGTCTCTTCTTAAAAACTTCCAGTGTTGGAGCATTTACTGCTTCTGGAGGCAGGATGTTCCACTGATTAATTGTTCTCACTGTCAGGAAGTTTCTCCTTAGTTCTAGGTTGCTTCTCTCCTTGATGAGTTTCCACCCATTGCTTCTTGTCCTGCCTTCAGGGGCTTTGGAAAATAGCTTGACTCCCTCTTCTTTATGGCAGCCCCTGAGATATTGGAAGACTGCTATCATGTCCCCCCTTGTCCTTCTCTTCGTTAAGCTAGACATACCCATACCTTAAAATCCTTAAATCCTTAAAATCTCTTGTGTTTCTCCCAGAGTTACGAGGCTTCCTCAGACACGGAAAGCCGCTGCCGCAGTACCAGATCCACCTCTGCTTTGGAGAAGAATTTCCTCCAGTCCCCAACCAGAAGCTCCACAGGTTCATCACCGCCCAGGTAAGTATTTTGGCGACCACAAAGGGTCCTATTGCACCATCTTTCCTGACTTAACCTGGTTAATGGACAGTTCATGAATTGCAGAAACACCAGAGGGTCATTGGAGTGACCAGTTAATACCCCAAACCCCGAATATTCAGGGTTCAGGTAACTTCATCCAATGAGTTGTGTTTAGGAAACATCCATGGACCCGGTTTTACATCTCTGATCCTCCTGGGATACAGAGCTGGAGAGAAAGAGAGACTAAAACAAAAAAAACAAACAAAAAAACTAGGTCTCTCTCTCTATTGCACAACTCGCTGCCCAGGCAGGCTGCAGGGAACAAATTTCTCAAGCAACGATTGGCTGCTGCTCGTGCCTGCCTGACCAATGGGAAGATAGCTATCACAAAGTCTTGCAATTAGTCTCATGGGCTACCAAGCACTTCAGGAAAGGGATTCTACACAGGTGGTCCTCGATTTGCAAGCAGTTGCTTAGCAACCATGTGACGTTACAAATGGCCCCTCCCCCTTCAGTCACATGATCCCATTCTGGACCACTGGGCAACTCACCTGCATTTATGATTGTGATTTACAACATTTTTGCCCAAAATCAACATTTCCTTAATGGTTTTCGGCACACTCGCCCCATAGCAAACAATGGGTTCGCTTAAAGACCACGGGGATTCACTTAACAACCATCCCAAGAAAGGTTGTAAAACTGAGTCGGTCCCATGGGTGATCCAATTTGCAACGGTAACAACTCACAACTCTAAGGGAGTAGACTCCATTGCGGTCATAAGGTAGCCCTCGACTTACGATAATTTGTTTAGTGACCATTCAAAGTGAGAGTGGCCTGAAAAAAGCGACTTATGACCATTTTTCACACTTGCAACCATTGCGTCACATCACGTGATAAAAGCTCGGACGCTTGGCGCTGGCTCCTTTTTATGATGGGAGGGGTCATGTGATCCCTTTTTGTGATCTTCTGACAAGCAGAATCCATGGGGGAACCAGATTCATTTAACAACCGTATTATTAATTGCAGTGATTTGCTTAACAACTGTGGCACAAAATGGGGCAAAATTCACTTAACAAGGGTCTCCCACCCAAAAGATGTTGAGACTCTAGAAAGAGTACAAAGAATAGCAACAAAGACGATTAGGGGACTGGAAGCTAAAGCATATAAGGAAAAGCTGCTGGAATTGGATATGTCTAGTTTAATGAAGAGAAGGACAAGGGGGGACATGATAGCAGCCTTCCAGTATCTCAAGGGCTGCCCCAAAGAAGAGGGAGTCAAGCTCTTCTCCAAAGCACCTAAAGGCAGGACAAGAAGCAACGGATGGAAACTGATCAAGGAGAGAAGCAACCTAGAACTAAGGAAAAATTTCCTGAGAATGAGAACAATTAACCAGTGGAACAGCTTGCCACCAGAGGTTGTGGGTGCAGGAATTGAGTAAGTCTAGTTTAATGAAGGGAAGGACGAGGGGAGACATGATAGCAGCCTTCCAATATCTCAAGGGCTGCCCCAAAGAAGAGGGAGTCAAGCTCTTCTCCAAAGTGCCTGAAGGCAGGACAAGAAGCAACGGATGGAAATAATCAAGGAGAGGAGCAACCTAGAACTAAGGAGAAACTTCCTGACAGTGAGAACAATTAACCAGTGGAACAACCTGCCTCCAGAAGCGGTGAATGCTCCAACACTGGAAGTTTTTAAGAAGAGACTGGACAGCCATTTGTCTGAAATGGTATAGTAACAGAAATTTTTGGCTCAATTGTGGTTATAAGTTCAGGACTAGCTGTAGTTTCATCCAACGTGGAATTGTGGCCAGGGATGATGGCCATTGCAACGTCACCTGAAGAGCTCTCATAGCATGGAGGTCTCCAGAAAGTCCTAACAGTCCAGGAGCTTCTCAGTCCTCCAGGTCATGGTTGACCCCCAAAGGTGCCTTTTTCAGGAGGCAACTGGACTTTCTTGTTTTTCTTTGAAGACGTTTTGCTTCTCGTCCCAGAAGCTTCTTCAGCTCTGACTGGATGGTGGGGAGTAGAAGGATTTATAACGACCAGCTGTCTGCAAGGAGTATAAATCCTTCCCTTCCCCACCATCCAGTCAGAGACGAAGAAGCTTCTTGGGACGAGAAGCAAAACGTCTTCAAAGAAAAACAAAGTCCAGTTGCCTCCTGGAAAAAAGGCACCTTTGGGTGTTCTCCTAACAAACATCAGCAGGACCATACAAGGTGCAGCCGTGGAGATCTTCTCTCCTTTGCAGAAACGTCTGAAAACAGCCCCAAGGACTCCATAGCTGTGTAACCCTGAGATAGGTCTATTTCCCTCTGCCAGACCTCTTCTTAGATAGCTTTATTCCTGGTCAACTTTCTCGATTGCTTCTCCTCCATGACCATGCTTTCTAGAGAGGTTCTCCTAGTCATCTTCACGTTACTAGGATGCAACTTCTGGGCCCTTCTCGCCTTGTGGAGAAGCTTGAGGACACATTCACCGCTATATTATAATGATGATGGTGGTGGTGGTGGTTGTGGTGGTGGTGGAAGACCCCCTGGAGGTCATCTAGTCCAACCCCCTGCTCAGGCAGGAAACCCTATACCATTTCGGACAAATGGCTATCCAGTCTCTTCTTAAAAACTTCCAGTGTTGGAGCATTCACCGCTTCTGGAGGCAGGTTGTTCCACTGGTTAATTGTCCTCACTGTCAGGAAGTTTCTCCTTAGTTCCAGGTTGCTTCTCTCCTTGATGAGTTTCCATCCGTTGCTTCTCGTTCTGCCTTCAGGCGCCTTGGAGAATAGCTTGACTCCCTCTTCTTTGGGGCAGCCCCTGAGATATTAGAAGACTGCTATCCTGTCCCCCCTCATCCTTCTCTTCATTAAACTAGACCTACCCAATTCCAGCAACCGTTCCTTATATGTTTTAGCCTCCAGTCCCTTAATCATCTTTGTTGCTCTTCTCTGTACTCTTTCTAGAGCAGTGGTTCTCAACCTTTTTAATGCCGCGACCCCCAACCAGTCATAAGTTGAGGACTACTCAACTGGTCGTAAGTCGAGGACTACTCAACTGGTGCAGCACAGTTTGCAGAATGGGACTTTTGGCGGGCTCAGCAGGGCAGAGACAGCCTGGACAATTCCTATTGGCTTTGGAAAGCCAATAGAATTAGACTCTATTCAAGAGAGTCTATTCTATTGTCTTTCAAAAGCCAATAGAATAAAAGGGAGTAGCATAGCTAAGGAAAAGGGGGGGGGGGAAATGGCGGACTGCGTTGTTTGGCGACCCCCGTGAAATGGTCGTTCGACCCCAAATGGGGTCCCGACCCACAGGTTGAGAACCACTGTTCTAGAGTCTCAACATCTGGAATGCCTCTTTCCCTTTCTGCTTGTTCTCTAGGTGGAACCCGTGTTTGTCCACAATCTCTGCCTTCACGCCCAGCACTATCTCCCGGGCTCTCAAACAGGGCCTCCAAAGGCTCCCAAGAATATCATCCAGATCCTGCAGCAACTTAGCTCCTCTTGACCCGCTCCAGAAGACCTGGTTGCTTCTCCTGAGGATGTCCAGCTTTTGTTCGCGCTGACCGAGGAACTTCTCTCAAGATTCAGTCTCTTCTCTCAGGGATTTATGGCTGGCTTGTGCTGAAATCTTGTATGAATAAGGACTCCATGTTTAAGTTTTATTAAAACATGTAAGAAGAAGAAGAAAAACAAAGGTGAACTGAAAAAGAACAGAGAAAACAAAAAGTAAGAGAAGTGACAGAAAAAGCTTTCATGAATAAGGTTGCTGTGATTAGCCTGGATGTTCCTTTTTAAATATATATTTATATATATATAATTTTTACTAAAAAAATTTAAGAACAATGATCAGAATGAATATAAAAGAGAACAAACGAGGAAGGAAGAGAAATAATAGAAAAGGCTTTGATGAATAAGAGCTCTGTGATTCGCTGGGATGTCCTTTTTTAATATATACGGTTTTTATTAAATATTTTAAGAACAACGATAAGAATGAATGTAAACTAAAATGTTAACAGGAAACAAGGAAAAAAGAGAAATTAGAGAAAATGTTTGTATGAATAGGAGCTCTGCACTTCGCCCAGATCTCCCTTTTTAAATATATATATATATATCTACAATTTTTATTAAATGTTTTAAGAATAAGAATGAATGTGAACTAAAACAGAACAAACAAACAAACACAGAAAAAAGAGAAAATAACAGAAAACATTTGTCTGAATAGGGGCTCTCTGTTTGGCCTAGAATGATGTTCCTTTTTTTAATATGTATGTATGTATGTATGTAGGTCTTTGGTTATTCGGGTTTTCTCCCGTGTAAAATTGGAAGTGTCTTGGCGATGTTTCAATGAAGTTCCATTTGTCATCTTCAGCCTGGTGTTTTCGGCTTCATGCTTCTAGGATTTGCTCCTAGAAGCACGAAGCCAAAAACACCAGCTTGAAGATGACGAATGGGACTTTGTCGAAACGTCACCAAGACACTTCCAATTTTATGCGGGAGAAAACCCGAATAACCAAAGACCTACATACAAACACCCGCGAAAACTTCAGAAAACACACACACACACACACACATATATATAATTTTTATTAAACATTTTAAGGACAATAACAGGAATGAAAATAAACTCAAAATAGAACTGTGAAAACAGGGAGAAAAGGAGAGACAACAGAAAAAGTTAAAAGTACAATAAGAAAAAAGGAGAAAAAAGATAGATATACCAGGTAGTCCTTGACATATAACAATTTGTTTAGTGACCATTCAAAGTTACAACGACACAAAAAAGGGACTTATGACCGTTTTTCACATTTCAGACCGTTAACAGCATCCCCGTGGTCACGTGATCAAAATTCAGATGCTTGGCAACTGACTCGTACTTACGACAGTTGCAGTGTCCCGGGGTCACATGATCTACTGTTTCACTTAGCAACAGAAATTTGGGCTCAATTGTCTTAAATCAAGGACGGCCTGCATAAAGATATAGCTTCTGATATTCTTCACAGCAGTTATATTTTATACCTCCAATTGTTTTGTTTTTTTAAACCTCTAAAACGGGGGTCTTCAAACTTGGTCCTTTTATGACTTGTGAATTTCAATTCCCAGAATTCCTCAGCCGGGCACACGTGCCTGGCTGAGGAATTCTGGGAGCTGAGTCCACAAGTCATAAAAGGGCCAAGTTTGAAGTCCCCTGATGTAAGGCAACTTGGTGGAAGTAGAATGGCTAAGCAGAGGTAGGTTGAAGGATGAGTCTTCAACCTTGGCCACCTCACTACTTGTGGGCTTCAACTCCCAGAATTCCTCAGCCAGCATGCCTGGCTGAGGAATTCTGGGAGTTGAAGTCCACAAGTCATAAAAGGGCCCAGTTTGAAGACCCCTGCTATAAAAATTACATCAGGACTCTCTGTTTGCTACAGCCTCCTCTCTTGTGAGTCTTTACAGGTTGTGTGTTTGCATGTGAGTGTGCACTGCAACAGATGCAAATTGCAGTCGTTTAAAATGCAGAGCAGTTTGATCCACCCTACATGAGTCCCCGCCCCCCGTGGTGGCCCTAGAAATGGAAGAAATAAAAAATAAAACAAGGCTTTGCAGACTTTTTGTGCATTTGTTTCCTTTTTTTCCAAAATTGCAGACAATCCTCAACATGTGACAGTAATGGAGCCCTGGCCATGACGGTCATGTGTCGTGATGGTCATAAATTGGGCAGTCACATGACCAACCGGATTTTATGACGTACGGTTATGAAGCGAACATGGCAGTCGAAAAATGAAGGCTGCCATCATTAAAGCAAACCCGTTGTTTGCTACGGTGCCCTTTTATTTATTTATTAAATTTATCTGCCGCCCATGACTTTTTTTTGGGGGGGGTCAGTTTTGCCAAAAACTGGAAGTTATGGAAACTGTAAATGGAGCCATGTTGCTGAGCACTTGAAATGCAGTCACGTCACTGCGAGAAAGATGGTTGGCAACTTTGAACAGTTTCTAAAAGGGTAGTTGTAAGTGGAGGACTATCTGTATATTATTGTATAATACAGTCCTTACTTACTAACCACAGTGTGGCCATTAAATAAAACATACTAACATGCTGACTTAGCAATAGATAGATAGATAGATAGATAGATAGATAGATAGATAGATAGATAGATAGATAGATAGATAGATAGATAGATAGATAGATAGATAGATAGATAGATCTAGCTATTCTCCAAAGCCCCTGAAGGCAGGACAAGAAGCAACGGATGGAAACTAATCAAGGAGAGAAGCAACCTGGAACTAAGGAGAAACTTCCTGATAGTGAGGACAATTAACCAGTGGAACTACCTGCCTCCAGAAGTGGTGAATGTTCCAACACTGGAAGCTTTTAAGAAGAGACTGGACAGCCATTTGTCCAAAATGGTGTAGGGTTTCCTGCCTGAGCAGGTTGGACTTAATGACCTCCAAGGTCCCTTCCAACTTTATTACTATTACTATATTACTATTACTATAGATGTGACACGATATATTGATGACAGATAGATGATAGCTAGATGACAGGCATGATAGAGATAAATTAGATGATAGAAATGAGAGATATGATAGATATAGATCAGTGGTAGTGAACCTATGGCACGCATGCCGGAGGCGGCACTCAGAGCCCTCTCTGTGGGCATGCGCACCGTCGCCCCAGTCCTAGGCCTTCAGCTGGGTTTTATAAAACCTTGTCGCTTTAGGCCTCCGCTACCGTGTGCAAAAAAAAGGTTCAATCAATCAGTCAATTTCAACCTCCGGGGAAAAAAAAGATCTCGCAAAGTTGGAATGATTGATTGAATTTTTTAGGCCCACCCAGTCTGCTGTTACCACCGCAGCCATGCCCACCCAATGGGCCATGCCCACCCAATGGGCCACGCCTACCCGGCACCTGACAATGCATAAACAGTTTGGGCACTTGGTCTCTAAAAGGTTCGCCTTCACTGATATAGATGATAGACAGATAGATAGATAGATAGATAGATAGATAGATAGATAGATAGATAGATAGATAGATAGATAGATGATAGCTACATGACAGGTATGATAGAGATAAGTTAGATGATATAGATTACATGATAGAAATAGATGAAAGATGAGAGAGGTAGGTAGATAGATAGATAGATAGATAGATAGATAGATAGATAGATAGATAGATAGATAGATAGATCAGATGATATAGATGACAGAAAGATGATAGCTACATGACAGGTATGATAGAGATAAGTTAGATGATATAGATTACATGATAGAAATAGATGAAAGATATGATAGAGGTAGAAAGATAGATAAATAGATAGATAGATAGATAGATAGATAGATAGATAGATAGATAGATAGATAGATAGATAGATAGATAGATGGATGGATGGATGGATGGATGGATGGATGGATGGATGGATGGATGGATGGATGGATAGATAGATAGATAGATAGATAGATGTAGGTAGGTAGGTAGGTAGGTAGGTAGAAGCTGGAAGGGACCTTGGAGGTCTTCTAGTCCAGTCCCCTGCTCAAGCAGGAGAACCTATACCATGTCAGACAAGTGAGTGTCTATATAGATAGATGATAGATGATAGAGATAGCTATATATGATAGATGACAGATAGATGATAGCTAGGTGACAGACATGATAGTGATAAATTAGATGATATAGATTAGATAGATGATAGAAATAAATGATAGAGATAGATGGATAGATAGATAGATAGATAGATAGATAGATATGACAGACAGACAGACATGATGGATAATAAAGACAGATAGACAGACGGATGGACAGATAAGCTATCTAAATTTGGGACCAACCCTTATTTTCGGCCTCTTCCACAGAGGGAAGCCGTGACTATTTTTCTCCAGGCTGTTTTTCCTAGTTCTTACTGATGATTTCAGCTTTTTTTGGGGGGGGGGGGGTCCGGCTTTGTTCTCGGTCCTGCTGGCAAGGGACACCGGACAGACGCTGCAGTTTCAGCAGGGCAGGCCGAGCAACAACGACGGTTGTGTGACCCCCTCAACTGAGGTTGACACAGCCCACATTTGTAATGGTTTTTTCATAGATTTTGTTGTTTTCAATGTGATGAGTTTTACAGTTTGATTACGTTTTTTACATAGTTTCTAGTTTTGATTTTCAGCTGCCTGGAGTTCGGCGGTAAGAGGGGTTGCTCCTAAATGTTTAAAATGAAACAACGCAACACGAAACTACGTTTTAAAACTAATGGCTGGGATGCCTCAAGCGATCGCCCGATGTTTTGGGGGTTTTTTTTTGCATATAGCAGTCGGTATCTCGTAATGACCGTAGTTTCATTTCTGGTTTTATTTCATGAGACTTAGCACAGAGCCATTTGCGGAGAAAGGGTCAAAAAAGTCAAGATGGCAGCTAATTTTTGCACTAAATCCTAAGACTTGCAGTGTTTCTCAATCTTGACAATTTTAAGGCATGTGGACTTCAACTCCCAGAATTCCACAGCCAGCAATGCTGGCTGTGGAATTCTGGGAGTTGAAGTCCACATGCCTTAAAATGGTCAAGGTTGAGAAACACTGGGCTAAGAGTCTCCTGAAGGGTAAGAAAAGCGGCAAAAAAATTTGATAAATAAACAAAGATGGCCTGCTTGGGCCTTTGCCTTAAGTCAGGGTTTCCCAACCTTGGCGACTTTTAAGTTGGACGGACTTCAATTAAGTTGGACGGACTTCAATTCTTGAATTCCACATCTAGCATGTGTGAACTTCAGCTCCCAGAATTCCCTAGCCAGCATGAGTGGACTTCAACTCCCAGAATTCCCCAGCCAGCGTGAGTGGACTTCAAGTCCCAGAATTCCCTAGCCAGCGTGAGTGGACTTCAAGTCCCAGAATTCCCTAGCCAGCGTGAGTGGACTTCAAGTCCCAGAATTCCCTAGCCAGCGTGAGTGGACTTCAACTCCCAGAATCCCCTAGGCAGCATAAGTGGATTTCAACTCCCAGAATTCCCCAGCCAGCGTCGATGGACTTCCACTCCCAGAATTCCCCAGCCAGCGTCGGTGGATTTCAACTCCCAGAATTCCCCAGCCAGTGTGGGTGGATTTCAACTCCCAGAATTCCCCAGCCAGCATGCTGGCTGAGGAATTCTGGGAGATGAAGTCCACCCATCTTCAAGCTGAGAAATCCTACCTTAGGCTATCCCACTTGGGGGACCACAATGACCAACTTGGAAATATATTCAGAAAAATGCCCCCTCCTCGCCTGGATGCAGTGGCCAAGGAGGGGCAAGACCTGGCTTGGCTACTGCAAAAGAGAAAGGCGTTCTCGACAAACTGGCCACAGCAGAAAGCTGCCATCCCCTCCCAGCGCAAGGCAGAAATTAAGTTTCCCAAGGGGTGAGAAAAATTTGTTCTTGACTTCACAAATGGAAACTGCAAGTTGTGCCAAGCAGGTTGTCTCTCCCAGGCGCTGGGGCAAGAAGGGGGGTGCAGCTCCTTTGCTCCCCTCCTGCTTCCCCCTCCTACCCCTCCCCTTCCCCCTCCCCTCCCCCTCCTGCTCTCCCCCATCTCCTTCACTTCACATGTCCATCTCCTTCTAGCACTGATGATGTTCCCTAGTTGGGTAGTGAAAGGTCTGCAAGAAAACAACAAAGTTCAGACAGCACCAAGGATCTCACAGTTGTTGTCCCACCCACCCCCTCTTCCTCCTCCTCCTCCTCCTCCCTTCTAGAACTGATGGTGTTCCCTAGTTAGGTAATGGGAGGTCTGCAAGAAAACAATGAAGGTCAGAGTGCACCAAGGATCCCACAGTCATCGTCCTCCTCCTCCTCTTCCTCCTCCTGCCTGCAAACCCCGCTCCCTTCCATCATTGATGATATTACTTAGTTGGGTCGTGAAACGCCTCCAAGAAAACTACCAATTGCAGAGACTCCGTCCTTTCTCAGGCTGCGGATTGAGCCCAATCACCTGCTAATCAAATGGTGTGTATTTGCCTTCGTTACCCTAACCCTAACCCTAATCCTCGTCCTTCTCCTCCTCCTCCTTTTCCTCCTCCTCCTCCTCTTCCTCCTCCTCCCTTCTAGCACTGATGATGTTCCCTAGTTGGGTCATGAAATGTCTGCAAGAAAACCACCCGGCTTAGAGAGCACCAAGGATCCCACTGTTGTTGTTGTTGTTGTTGTTGTTGTTGTTGTTGTTGTTGTTGTTGTTCTTCTTCTTCTTCTTCTTCTTCTTCTTCTTCTTCTTCTTCTTCTTCTTCTTCTTCTTCCTTCTCCTCCTCCTCTTCCACAGTTCTCCTCCTCCTCTACATAAACACCCCTCCCTTCTAGCACTGATGATGTTCCCTAGTTGGGTCATGAACTGTCTGCAAGAAAACAATGAAGCTCAGAGTGCACCAAGGATCCCACAGTTCTCCTCCTCCTCCCTTCTTCTTCTTCTTCTTCTTCTTCTTCTTCTTCTTCTTCTTCTTCTTCTTCTTCTTCTTCTTCTTCTTCTTCTTCTTCTTCTTCTTCTTCTCCTCCTCCTCCTCCTCCTCCTTCCTCCTCCTCCCTCCTCCTCCTCCTCCTCCTTCTTCTCCTCCTCCCTCCTCCTCCTCCTCCTCCTCCCTTCTTCTTCTTCTTCTTCTTCTCCTCCTCCTCCTCCTCCTCCTCCTCCTCCTCCTCCTCCTCCCTTCTTCTTCTTCTTCTTCTTCTTCTTCTTCTTCTTCTTCTTCTTCTTCTTCTTCTTCTTCTTCTTCTTCTTCTTCTTCTTCTTCCTTCTCCTCCTCCTCCTCTTCTTCCACAGTTCTTCTTCTCCTCCTCTCCACAAGCACCCCTCCCTTCTACCACTGATGATGTTCCCTAGCTGGGTCATGAAACGTCTGCAAGAAAACCACCCAGCTCAGAAAGCACCCAGGACCCCACGGTCCTCCCCCTCTTCCTTGAAACCCTCCCTGGAGACCCTCCAGAGATCCTGAAGCCAAAACAGCGAAATAAGAGCGGAGGTTTAACCAGCCCAGGCCGGTACGAACCCGGGGTTTGGGCTTGGGGGGGCAGGGGAGAATCCGGTTACTTTTACCCAGCCTGGCTTGTGTGTGCGTGTACCTTGCCTGTATCTCTGCGTATGTGTTTCTAAAACCTTGCTGGATTTGGGAAAGCCAGCGCCCTACAGCACCCTAACCGCTCCCCACCCGTGTTCGGTCGATTGTGTGTATTGTGCGCGCGCGTTTTTGTTTTTGTTTTTTTAAAAAAACTCGCTGCAGTTTGGAAAGCCGCAAACTACGCCGCGGCCTCCCGCCGTCGGCTCTGTCGCGTGTGGGTTTGCACGTGTGTATGCACGCGTGCGCGTGTTTTTTAAAACCCGTGCCGGATCTGGGAAACGAGCACACACACACACGCACACACAGAGACCCACGTCCTACTACAGATCCCCGCGTGGGCTTCCCCCCCCCTCGGGCTCCTCCCCACCCACCCACCCCGGAGCCTGGGAAGGATCCCGGAGTGGGCGAGACGCCCCCCTTCCCCCGTGTGGCCCGGGCGGCGCGGCTTTCCCCCTCCCACGGGCGGAGGTGGGGCCGTCCGGCGCCTCCCCCCGGCTCAGCCCAGAGGCCGGACCGCTGCGGGATTTAAACCCGGCGTGGGGAGCCCCCCATCCCGGGATGGAGCAGACGATGCAGCTCGACTTGGCCGGCTCTCCCCGGCCGGGACTGTCCCGCGTGGGCGAGACGGTCGGCGCCCGGGGCTCTCCGTCCGCGGGACCCCCTCTCTACGCCCCACGGGAGCCCGGCGTGGGGGCCAAGCCCCCCTACAGCTACATCGCCCTGATCGCCCTGGCCATCCAGAGCAGCCCCGAGCAGCGGCTCACCCTGAGCGGCATCTACCGCTTCATCACCGGCCACTTCGCCTACTACCGAGACAATAAGCAGGGCTGGCAGAATTCCATCCGCCACAACCTCTCGCTTAACGACTGCTTCGTCAAAGTCTCCCGGGACGACCGGAAGCCTGGCAAGGGTAGCTTCTGGACCCTGCACCCCGAGTGCCACCACATGTTCGAGAACGGCTCCTTCCTGCGTCGCCGGCAGCGCTTCACCCGCCAGAGGGGTCCCTCCGGGGCCCCGGGGGACGGCCAGGGGTCCAAGAAGGGGCCCCGGGGCGGCAGGGGCCGGCAACCTATCCAAAGGTCGGCAGGAAAGATGGCCAAGAGGGAGGAGGGTCCGCCGATAGCCTCTCCCTCCGGGAGGGAGGGCCCAACTTCCAGATGGGCCGCGGGGGTCTTGCCCCCGAATCCGTCTGCAGCCCGGCAGGAGGGTCCGGATCCAGCCCTGCCTTGCCCGGAGCCCGACAGCCTCCGGAGCCAGCCCTGTGCCAAGATCAACCCCTTGGGAGCCAAGGCGCCGTGTCTCCGTCTGCAGGGGGCCCCGGGCCCCAAAGCTGGGTTCTCCAGCCACCCACCGGGATTCTGTTCGTTGCCGGGAAATCGTTGCCGGGAAAAAGGGGTCCTTCCGGATGACCTTGAGGTTACCCCGTCGGTCCCCCTTGTGGAGAGGTTGCCCTCCCAATCCAGCCCGGAGATAAATGGAAGCCTGCAGAAGGGCCCCCCTCCTTGCCAGGGGACCCCAAAGCCTGGGCAGGAAGGCAAGGGGGTGCCTCCGGCGTTGGGTCAGCCGGTACCCAACTTCCCCGTCCTTCCGGGTCCCGGGAAAGCATCCCAGCCCAGCCCCCGGCAGCATCCGTCGCCCGGCGGCCTCCCCACCGTGGAGAGCAACGAGGGTTACGCCAAAGCGTCGGTCCTGCCCATCTTTGGCTACCCCAGCCCTGAGGCCCGGGCTGGGGGCTACCAGTGTCGTCTGCAGGCCTTGAATTTCGGCGTCGACGAAGCGGGACAGGGGCCCACCTTGGACCAGCTTCTGGCTGTGCCCCCTGCGGCCAATTCTTCGGCTCCCATCCAGCCCCCGTCCTTGGTGCAGCTGCCGGGGGAGCCAGAAGCCTGGCCAGGGACCCCCTTTTCCCTTCAGGGGGGCAGCAGTTACCAGCTGGGTCTGCCCCACTGCCTCTGCAGGACGCCCGGTATGTTCCTTTTCGAGTGAGGGGGAGGCAGTGGGTCCCCATCCAGGCCATGGAGATAGGAAGTCGATGTCCTTCTGAATTCTGGCAGAACTAATTGGGGGGGGGGGCTGCGTGAGAGCCAAGTTCCCCCCCCCTCTCCTCTTTCCAGCTCTGCACTTTTACCTGGTTGGATTTATCAAACCTCCGGTTTTCTTTGACTGGAATCAAAAACCCCGCTCTTCTGCACAGAATCCGTGGCTCCGTGGACATCCGTGGGAGTGCAAGTCAAGTCGGAAAGGCACAAATGCAGACCGGATTAGAACAGAACAGAGCCGGAAGGGATCTTGGAGGTCTTCTAGTCCAGCCTCCTGCTCAAGCAGGAGAACCTATACCACCTCAGACATGTGACTGTCCAGTCTTTTCTTAAAAACCTACAGTGATGGAGCACCCACAATTTCTGGTGGCAAGCTGTTCCACTGGTTGATTGTCCTCACTGTCAGGAAGTTTCTCCTTAATTCCAGGTTGCTTCTCTCCTCGGTCGGTTTCCAACCGTTGTTTCTCGTCCTTCCCTCTGGTGCTTTGGAGAATAAATTGACCCCCTCTTCTTCTTTGGGGAAGCCCCTCAAATATTGGAATGCTATCGTGTCCCCCCTATTTTTTCTGTTCTTCAGACTAGCCAAACCTAAGTCCTGCAGCCGTTCTTCGTATATTTTAGTCTCCAGGCCCAACCGGGGCTGAATCCTGCCTTGCCTTTGATTCCAGGTTTAAATCTCTAGCATTGCAATCTAGCCAGCATCTTGCAATACAGATACAAAAGGGGGGGGGGGACAGGGAGGGGATGTTTAAGTCCTTGGTGCGGCCTTCGGCAGAAAGAACTGCCAAGAGGAAGGAACAGTTGCCAGCAGATATTAAACCACAAGTCAGAAAAAAGGAATGTTTGGTCTTTGGGGTGATTTTTCTCTCTTCTCCCCCCCCCCCTTTTTTTTTTTTTTTTTCTTTTTAGGAGGAATTAAAAAGAGGGAAATATCCCAGGGTTGTTGAGGAAGGGGCATTCTGTGTAGGGTCAGAGGCAATTTTGTCTCAGATTATTTGGTGGCCCGGGTTTATTTTGGGGGCTGGCTGTTTTGGGAGGAATGAGGTCATGGGAACGGGCGACAGCTCTCCCCGGAGATTGGGGTGGGGGCCTAAAACGCTTGGCCGGCTCGTGGAGGGATGGTGTTCTCATGCTGTAGTTTGTGTGGTTGGAGGAGGAAGTAAGCAGGAAGGAGGCGACAATCTGTACGTCCAAAATTGGCACCAGAATTCCTATTGCTAAAAACGGGGCTGATTTTACAATCTTTTTGCCACTGTTGTTCAGCCTGAGTGGGGGGTTGGACTAGAAGACCTCCAAGGTCCCTTCCAAGTCTTCTATTCTATTCTATTCTATTCTATTCTATTCTATTCTATTCTATTCTATTCTATTCTATTCTATTCTATTCTATTCTATTCCATTCCATATTTTCTGTTCCGTTCCGATCCATTCCATTCCATTCCATTCTGTATTCTATTCTATTCTATTCTATTCCATTCTATTCTATTCTATTCTATTCTATTCTATTCTATTCTATTCTATTCTATTCTATTCTATTCTATTCTAAATATATTCTATTTTAAATATATTCTATTCTATTTTAAATATATTCTATTCTATTCCATTCCATTCCATATTTTCTGTTCCATTTTGTTCCATTCTATATTTTCTATTCTATTCTATTCCATTCCATTCCATTCCATTCCATTCTATTCTATTCTAAATATATTATATTCTAAATATATCCTATTCTATTCTATTCTATTCTATTCTATTCTATTCTATTCTATTCTATTCTAGTCTAGTCTAGTCTAGTCTAGTCTAGTCTAGTCTAGTCTAGTCTAGTCTATTCTCTATATTCTATATTCTATTCTATTCTATTCTATTCTATTCTATTCATCACTGTAGTTGTTAAGTGAACCGTGCGGTCGTTAAATGAATCCATCTTTCTCCACTGAATTTGTCTGTTGGAAGCCAGCTGGGAAGATCACCAAAGGCCATCGCACAACCCTGGCTTGCTGCGGCCGTCGTAAATCCATGCCCCAATTTTGATCGTGTGGCTGTAGTGATGCTGAAGATGGTCGTAAGTGCAAGGACCGGGCACTAAGTCCCTTTTTCTAGCACTGTCGTAACTTGGAACCATTGCTAAGCAAATCATTGTAACTTGAGGACTATCTGCATAAGAAAGGACGAAACAATGGAAAGCTGAAGTCATCTGGGTACAGTGCAAATTGGTGGTGTTTGTAACACAAAGGAGTTGCTGAGACATTTGTTGAGTGCGTTTTGCCCCGTTTTATGACTTTCCTTGCCACAGTTGTTAAGTGGAAGAGCGCAGTTTTTAGGTTAGTAAGAAAGCAACACTTTGAGAAGAAGCAACTCAATTTCATTTTTAATGCGTGCCGTTGTGCCCACAGGAAAAAATGACAATAAAAGTTATCTAATCTAAGACGGTTGTTAAGTTGAGTGCAGCTTCCTCCTTGATTTTGCTTGTGGGAAGATAGCAAAAGGGGATCACGTGACCCCCCTGGGGCACGGCAACCGTCGTAAATAGGAGTCAGTTGCCGAGCCGCTGAGTTTTGATCACGTGACCCAATGGCAGGGGTAGGCAACCTTGGCTCTTTTATGACTCGTGGACTTCAACCCCCAGAATTTCTGAGCCAGCATGGGGGAACTATGGCCCCCTCATGACTCGTGGACTTCACCTCCCAGAATTTCTGAGCCAGCATGGGGGAACTACGGCCCCCTCATGACTGGTGGACTTCAACTCCCAGAATTCCTGAGCCAGCCTGGCTCAGCTTGGAACCCTCTCCCTTTCCCCTCAGCATGGCTGGCTCAGGAATTCTGGGAGTTGAAGTCCACCAGTCATAAAAGAGCCAAGGTTGCCTAGCCCTGTCCTATGGGGAGGCCGCAAGTGGTTGTTAAGTCAAAACCTGATCATCAGGAACTTTTTTCAGTGTGGTTGTAACTTTGAACTACCACTAAATGAACTAGTGTAAGCCGAGGAATCAGTTTGAACTTTATTTCCACCGGTTTAACAAGTTGTGTAAGCACAGCTGACCGAGTTGTGTAAGCACAGCTGACCGAGCCGGTGTAAGAGTCCATGCAAATCCAGGAAAGGATTTAATGCGATTATCAGGTTAACCACGTTCTGTGAACACAGCGAAGGAAGATATTAATATTATTATTGTTGTTGTTATTGTTATTATTATTGTTGTTATTAATAGTAATAATAATAATAATAATAACAATACTATTAATATTCTTATTTTTATTCTTATTCATAATAATAATAATAATGGCCATCGAAACTGTGTGATTATGGATGAAATGTGTAAGAGTGACACCCATTGTCATCGGGGCACTGGGAACTATGTCCAAAAACTTCGCAATATATACCAAGAAACTGCAGCTTCCTGCAATAACTCCAGCAATGCTACAAAAAAACTGCGCTACTCAGAACATCTTATATTTTAAGGAAATGCCTGGTTGACAGCTAGGATGCTGGTAGCAACCCGTGTCAACCATCAGTGCCAGCCAATTTGAATGTTCAGCTGACTGAGGTTCACGTCTGATGAATAAAAGATTATTATGATTATTATTATTATTATTATTATTATTATTATTATTATTATTATTATTATTATTAATAATAATAATAATAATAAAGTTGGAAGGGACCTTGGAGGTCATCTAGTCCAACCCCCTGCTTAGGCAGGAAACCCTATACCATTTCAGACCAATGGCTGTCCAGTCTCTTCTTGAAAACCTCCAGTGTTGGAGCATTCACCCCTTCTGGAGGCCAGCAGTTCCACTGGTTCATTGTCCTCACTGTCAGGAAGTTTCTCTTAATTCCAAATTGCTTCTCTGTTTGATTAGTTTCCATCTGGGAAGGAGATATTTAGCTTTGCTGCAGAATGTGCTAGAAAAAAAAATGAGGCGCAGGTAAAGTCCTCGACTTACGACGTTCCTTTAGCGACTGAGGTAACAACGGAGCTGAAAAAAATGACTGATGACCATTTTTCGCACCGATGGCCCTTGCAGCATCCCCAAGGTCACGGGATCAAAATTCAGATGCTTGGCCACTGAGTCGTATTTATGACAGTCGCAGTGTCCCTGGAGTCACGTGATCCCTATTTTGTGACCTTCTGACAAACGAAATCCATGGGGAAATAATAATAATAATAATAGTAATAGTAAGCTGCTGCAAGAAGATCACCCAGACTGACTACCAGCAGTGGCATGACAAAGTAGCAACAATGGTGCACTGGAAGATCTGCAAGAAATATCATTTGCCTGTAAGCAAGAACTGGTGGGATCATAAAATAGAGAAAGTCATAGAAAATGATAAAATTAAACTGCTCTGGGACCTCAGAATTCAAACAGACAAGCACTTGCAACACCCCAGACTTAACAATTGTCGATAAGAAAGACAAAAAAGTCTGGAGAGTGGACGTGGCAGTGCCTGGAGACAGCAGAATAGAAGAGAAAGAACTGGAGAAGATAACAAAATACAAAGACCTACAAATAGAAATAGAAAGACTGTGGCAAAAGCAAGCAAGGGTAGTACCAATAGTCATGGGCTCCTTGGGTGCAATCCCAAAACAACTGGAGCACCACTTGAACACCATTGGCATTGACAAATTTGCTATTAGTCAATTGCAAAAGGCAGCCTTACTAGGAACTGCTTCCATCCTGCGACGATATCTGTAATACCATCAAACATCCACATCTGCCTATCCCAGGTCCTGGGTAAGGACTCGATAGGTCAGCGGTTCTCAACCTATGGGTCGCGACCCCATTTGGGGTCGATCGCCCATTTTTTGGGGGTCGCCAAAGGCGGCGATCCGCCATTTTTCGCGGTGCTGTGCACGCGCGCCGCGCATGGGGCCGCCGCCACGCACGCGCGCCGCGCATGGGGGGCGCCGTGCATGCACGCCACGCATGGGGGCGCCGCCGTGCACACGCGCCACGCGTGGGGGAGCATCACGCATGCACGTCGCGCATGGGGGGCGCCACCGCGCATGCGCGCCGTGCGTGGGGGCCCCGCCTCCATGCGTGTGGCCCGGCGCATGCGCAGAACGTTTGTGTGACGGGGGTCGCCGTCACACAAACGTTGAGAAGCACTGCGATAGGTAGACAAAATGCCAAATCCAGTCTGAACATCTGGCTGACTGTGTGATGATCCATAATAATAATAATAACAGACAAATGGCTGTCCAGTCTCTTCTTAAAACTTCCAGTGTTGGAGCATTCACAACTTCTGGAGGCAGGTTGTTCCACTGGTTAATTGTTCTCACTGTCAGGAAGTTTCTCCTTAGTTCCTGGTTGCTTCTCTCCTTGATGTCTAGATATTTAAATGCAGAGCAATGTTGCCAGGGGCGGGGTGTGGGTCAAAATCAGCAGAAAGCTGGAAGTTCCCTATTTCCTCATCCTGTTTGCTTAGACTCAGCAAGGTTTCTTAGCAAACTTTAAGCTGTGTAGACTTCAACTCCCAGAATTCCTCAGCCACCCACTCAATAAAACACAGGCCTTGGGGTCACGATTGCCCAATCAGTGAGGTTTACTTTTTACTAGCAGTCTTGCAAAATTCACACAAACATTTTTTTTTTTTAAAAAAAAAAAAGCCTGTTCTTTGCGATTTTGAATGTTTCCGTTCCTTTTCTCCAATTGCCTGCTTTGATTAAGGATGCCGTAATGGGAATTTTGTACATTCATCCAGGCTAGACTAAACATCGGATTCAGTTAGTTTAAAGATGCCGTCTGCAATCTGTTTCTTAAACCTTGCCAACATTTTAAGATGTGTGGACTTCAACTCCCAGAATCCCGCAGCCAGCAGGTCTTGATTGATGTTGACAAGCAAAGCAGGTTGAAACGGGTTTCAGTACTTGGATGGGGCACCACAAGGAAAGCTCTAGGGCTGAACAGTTGGGAAAATATCCTGAAAGAAACTGTGGCCAATCACTTCTCCATCCTGGCCATTTTAAATAAAAATCTATACAATTAAAGGAGACTTTATCTTACCTTCCTGGTGGCGGGCAGAAAAATTAATGTCTGATTTATGTATTTTTTCTACCTTCCATCTGGTTTTCTTGCAGATGTTTCATGACCCAACTGGGTAATATCATCAATGGTAGCACTAGTGGGGGAGGGTGTTTCTTCCGTGGCACAGATGTTACTTAGTTAGATAATGAAACGTCTGCAACAAAACCACCCAGCTCAAAGAGCATCAAGGGTTTCACAGTCCTCCTCCTCCTCCTCCACCTCCTCCTCCTCCTCCTCTCTGCAATTCCCATTCCCTTCTAGCACTGATGGTGTTCCCTAGTTGGGTCATGAAACGTCTGCAAGAAAACCACCCATCTCAGAGAGCACCCAGGACTCCACAATCATCATCATCATCATCATCATCATCTTCTTCTTCTTCTTCTTCTTCTTCTTCTTCTTCTTCTTCTTCTTCTTCTTCTTCTTCTTCTTCTTCTTCTTCTTCTTCTTCTTCTTCTTCTTCTCCTCCTCCTCCTCCTCCTCCTCCTCTCTGCAATTCCCATTCCCTTCTAGCACTGATGATGTTCCCTAGTTGAGTCATGAAACGTCTGCAAGAAAACCACCCATCTCAGAGAGCACCCAGGACTCTACAATCTTCTTCTTCTTCTTCTTCTTCTTCTTCTTCTTCTTCTTCTTCTTCTTCTTCTTCTTCTTCTTCTTCTTCTTCTTCTTCTTCTTCTTCTTCCTCTTCTTCTTCTTCTTCCTCTTCTTCCTCTTCTTCTTCCTCTTCTTCTTTTTCTTCCTCTTCCTCTCCTCCTCCTCCTCCTCCTCCTCCTCCTCCTCGTAACACTGATGAAGTTCCCTAGTTGGGTCATGAAACGTCTGCAAGAAAACCACCCAGCTCAGAGAGCACCAAGCATCCCACAATCCTCCTCCTCCTCCTCCTCCCCCCATTCTATCACTGATGTTGTACCCTAGTGCCCTGAAACCTCTGCAAGAAAACCAACCAGCTCACGGAGCACCAAGGAGTGCACGGATCAACCCTGAGCGCAAAAATGCTTTCCCGTGGCTCGAATCCCTGTTGTGTGAACGCAGCCTCCAGGCTCGCGGCGGCCCGGGGCGGGGAACGGAGGACGCCTGGCCAGCCGACCTCCAGCCGGGGCCTAGGAGCGAAGACCCAGGCCCACGCCCCCGCGGGAGGCAGAGAGCCCCGCCCGGCTCTTTCCTCGCTTCGCTCCGGCGCAAAGAGCGGGTCTGGAAGGAGCCGAGGCTGGCCTCCGCTGCAGGGCCGGGGGAGGGCGGGGAGAGGGGGCGGCCCCTCCCTCGGGGCGCTGGAGGAAGCCCGCCCCGATGAACTGTGCCCGGGCTGTCTGGTTCCCACACACCCGGCCCGGCCTCCGAGTGCTGGGAACGCGGCCCCGGCCGCTCCATGCGCTGGGAACGCGCCGCAGCCCCCGAGCCAGCCGTGGCGGGGGGCGGCCAGGGGGCTGGAGGACCCACCGCCCTCCGAGCAATAATAATAATAATAATAATGATGATGATGATGATGATGATAGTAATAATAATAATAATAAAGGAAGGGACCTTGGAGGTCATCTAGCCCAACCCCCTGCTCAGGCAGGAAACCCTATACCATTTCAGACAAATGGCTATCCAGTCTCTTCACAATAAATAATAATACAGTTGGAAGGGACCTTGGAGGTCATCTAGTCCAACCCCCTGCTCAGGCAGGAAATCCTATACCATTTCAGACAAATGGCTGTCCAGTCTCTTCATAATAAATAATAATGTTGGAAGGGACCTTGGAGGTCATTTAGCCCAACCCCCTGCTCAGGCAGGAAACCCTGTACCATTTCAGACAAATGGCTGTCCAGTCTCTTCACAATAAATAATAATAAAGTTGGAAGGCACTTTGGAGGTCATCTAGCCCAACCCCCTGCTCAGGCAGGAAACCTTATACCATTTCAGACAAATGGCTGTCCAGTCTCTTCATAATAAATAATAATAAAGTTGAAAGGGACCTTGGAGGTCATCTAGTCCAACCCCCTGCTCAGGCAGGAAATCTTATACCATTTCAGACAAATGGCTGTCCAATCTCTTCATAATAAATAATAATAAAGTTGAAAGGGCCCTTGGAGGTCATCTAGTCCAACCCCCTGCTCAGGCAGGAAACCCTATGCCATTTCAGACAAATGGCTGTCCAGTCTCTTCACAATAAATAATAATACAGTTGGAAGGGACCTTGGAGTTCATCTAGTCCAACCCCCTGCTCAGGCAGGAAATCCTATGCCATTTCAGACACATGGCTATCCAATCTCTTCATAATAAATAATAATACAGTTGGAAGGGACCTTGGAGGTCATCTAGTCCAACCCCCTGCTCAGGCAGGAAACCCTATACCATTTCAGACAAATGGCTGTCCAGTCTCTTCATAACAAATAATAATAAAGTTGGAAGGCACCTTGGAGGTCATCTAGTCTAACCCCCTGCTCAGGCAGGAAACCCTATACCATTTCAGACAAATGGCTGTCCAGTCTCTTCATAACAAATAATAATAAAGTTGGGAGGGACCTTAGAGGTAATAATAATAATAATAGTAGTAAAGTTGGAAGGGACCTTGGAGGTCATCTAGTCCAACCCCCTGCTCGGGCAGGAAACCCTACACCATTTTGGACAAATGGCTGTCCAGTCTCTTCTTAAAAACTTCCAGTGTTGGAGCATTTACTGCTTCTGGAGGCAAGCTGTTCCTCTAGTCCAACCCCCTGCTCAGGCAGGAAACCCTATACCATTTCAGACAAATAACTTGCAGTGTTGGAGCATTCACCGCTTCTGGAGGCAGGCGGTTCCACTGGTTAATTGTTAATTGCAATTGTTAATTGCTCCGGCCGCTCCTGCTAGAGGTGGTCCTGGACTTAACGACCCCAGTGGAGCCCCAGATTTCTGTCACTAAGCGAGACATTGGGTTCAGGGACGTTTCGCCCCGTTTTACGACCTTTCCGGCTGCCGTTGTTAAGTGAATCGCTGTGGTTGTTACGTCACTAACACGGTCGTTAAGTGAATCCGGCTTCCCTCATTGACTTTGCGGGTTACAAAAGAGGGTCACGTGACCCCCCCCGGAGGCTGCGACCGTCATAACTCCGAGTCAGTTGCCGAGCATCTGAATTTGGATGACATGACCGGTGGAGATGCTGCAACGGTCGTAAGGGTGAAAAAAATGATCCCGAGTCGCTTTTGTTCGGGGATGCTGTGACTTTGAATGGTCACTAAATGAACTATCGTAAGCCGAGGACTACTTGTACTTTACCGTATCGCCGGATCCATCGCCCTGGCAGGGCCTCCTGGGACGTGCCAGCCGGCCAGATCTGTGGGGAATTGGATGGGAAGCCCCTACCCCTGTCCGGCCTGGATCTTCCTGCTTCTCTGCACCACCGGGCCCATAATCCACAGCCTGGCTATGTTTTGAATCTCAGGCCAGCCAGATCTGCTGGGGATCCGTTTGCGAAGTGCCCTCTCCCCCAGATCTGGTCCTTCTGCTGCGCTGCATCACCAGGCCCATAATCCCCAGCAGGGTTTCCTGGACTTGCTGGCCGACTAGATTTGCAGGAGGTCCACTTGGAAAGTTTCCCCCCTGGCCTGGCCAGCTGGCCCTGACCCCCCCTGCTGCGCTGCTGGCCGCTATCATTTGCAGGGGGTCCGGATGGAAAGCCCCCCCCTAGCTTGGGAACGTCTGTTGTTGCATCACATCACCAGTCCCATAATCCCCGGCAGGGCTACCTGGGAAACGCTGGCATCCCGGATTTGCAGGGATCCGGTTGAAAAGCCCCCCCACACACACCCCCAGATGGACTTTTTAAACCCTTCTTTTTTGCAACATTCCCACAAAAATCATGAAACATCCAACAGGGAGGGCGCAGTTTTTTGACTGCCAGCTATGCTCCGACTTAATGTGTTCTCAATTCCAGATGTGCCAGATTTCAACTCTGTTGGAATAACAGAATAGCAGAGTTGGAAGGGATCTTGGAGGTCTTCTAGTCCAACCCTGTGCTCAAACAGAAGACCCTGTACTATTTGAGACAACTAGCTGTCCGGTCTCTTCTTAAAAATCTCCAGTGATGGAGCCCCCGCAACTTCTGGAGGGAAACTATTCTACTGATTAAAATAACCACGAAATTACTCCTTATTTCCAGATTGTATCTCTTTTTAACGAGCTTACCCTCGTTACTTCTTGTCCTGCACTCATTTTCTTTGGAGAACAGGACAAAACTGAATAACAGAGCTGAGAGGGACCCTGGAGGTAGAATAGAATAGAATAGAATAGAATAGAATAGAATAGAATAGAATAGAATAGAATAGAATAAATACAGAATAGAATAGAACAGAATAGAATAAATACAGAATAGAATAGAGTAGAGTAGAATAGAATAGAATAAATACAGAATAGAATAGAATAGAATAGAATAGAATAGAATAGAATAAATACAGAATAGAATAAATACAGAATATAATAGAATAAATACAGAATAGAATAGAGTAGAGTAGAGTAGAATAGAATAGAATAGAATAGAATAGAATAGAATAGAGTAGAATAGAATAGAATAGAATAAATACAGAATAGAATAGAATAGAATAGAATAGAACTGGAAGGGACCTTGGAGGTCATCTAGTCCAGCTCCCTGCTCAAGCAGGAGACCCTATACCATCTCAGACAAAGGGCTGCCCAGTCTCTTCTTAAAAACCTCCAGTGATGAAGCATCCACAACCTCTGGTGGCAAGCTGTTCCACTGGTTAATTGTTCTCCCTTTCAGGAAATTCCTCCTTAGTTCCAGCTTGCTTCTCTCCTTGATGAGCTTCCATCCGTGGCTTCTGGTCCTGCCTTCAACGGGACCCTAGAAACGTTAAGAAGGGATTGTGGCACTCCAATCCAATGTGTCCGATGGGCATCAGGTGAGGGAGGGCATCACTTGGCACCAGGGCTGAAGTGGGACACAAAGGGGGGAGGGCAAAGAGCTGGGAATTCAGCAAGGTGCCCGCGATAATAAGAGTTGGAACGGACCGTGGAGGTCTTCTAGTCTAACCCCCTGGCCAAACAGGAAACCCTACACCAGTGGTGGCGAACCTATGGGAGGGGTGCCAGAGGTGGCACTCAGAGCCCCCTCTGTGGGCAGATGCACCGTCACCCCAGTCCTGGGCCTTCAGCTGGGTTTTATAAAACCTTTTTTGCTTTAGGCCTCCGCTGCCGTGTGCAAAAAAAAAAAAAAAAAAGGTTCAATCAATCAGTCAATTTCAACTTCTCGTGGAGAAAAAATAGTTCTTGCAAAGTTGGAATTGATTGATTGAACTTTTTAGTCCCACCCAACCTGCCGTTACCACTGTAGCCACACCCACCCAATGGACCTCACCCACCCAATGGGCCACACCCACCCAATGGGCCATACCCACCCAATGGGCCACACCCACCCAATGGGCCACACCCACCCAAAGGGCCACACCCACCCAAAGGGCCACACCCACCCAAAGGGCCACGCCCACCTGGCACCCGACGATGCATAAGTGGGTTTTGGGTTGCAGTTTGGGCACTCGGTCTCTAAAAGGTTCGCACCCCACCCAATTTTGACTTTGGCCTCTTGAAAACGCTGCATCTGGTTAGCTGTGCCTCAGTTGGGTTGACCTGATCAGTGTTCAGTTTGGTTGTTTTGACGGTTGTCCGTGGTATTCGTACACATCTTCTCCAAGACCCAAGTTCAAAAGCATCCAGAAGCCAAAAATCAGGAAGAATCTAGTGGTGAAATCACCAGCTTAGACATCAGGAGATGGTGAGTTCTAGTCCTGCCTTAGGCGTGAAAGCAAGCTGGGTGACTGTAGGCCAATCCCCACGAGACGGTGAGTTCTAGTCCCGCCTTAAGCATGAAAGGCTGCTGGGTGACTTTGGGCCAATCACCAGGAGACGGTGAGTTCTAGTCCCGCCTTAGGTATGAAAGCCAGCTGAGTGACTTTGGGCCAATCACCAGGAGACGGTGAGTTCTAGTCCCTCCTTAGGCGTGAAAGCCGGCTGGATGACCCTGGGCCAATCACCAGGAGACGGTGAGTTCTAGTCCCTCCTTAGGCGTGAAAGCCGGCTGGATGACCCTGGGCCAATCACCAGGAGACGGTGAGTTCTAGTCCTGCCTTAGGTATGAAAGCCGGCTGGGTGACTTTGGGCCAATCACCAGGAGAACAGAACAGAACAGAACAGGAGAGAATAGGAGACAAGCAACCTGGAATTAAGGAGAAATTTCCTGACAATGAGGACAATTAACCAGTGGAACTACCTGCCTCCAGAAGCTGTGGGTGCTCCATCCCTGGAGGTTTTTAAAAAGAGAATGGACAGCCATTTGTCCTAAATGGTCAGGGCAGTGATGGCGAACCTTTTAGAGACCGAGTGCCCAAACTGCAACCCAAAACCCACTTATTTCTCGCCGGGTGCCAGGTGGGCGTGGCCCAATGGGTGGGCGTGGCTGTGGTGGTCAGGGCAGGCAGGGTGGGTGTGGCCAAGGTCGGCGTGATCACCTCGATGTTGCTTCTGGGGAGGGACGCCTGTGGGGGGGTGGGCAGGGTTGGGGGAGATCTGGGGGGTCTCTGGCAGGTGGGGCGGTGGGCAGGACACTCGTCCTGCGGGGTGAGGCGAGGCAAGGTGAGGCGGGGGGGGTGCCATTCTCACAGGGCAAGGTGAGGAGGGGACAGGGCGGCCGCTGCCTAACACCGTCAGCCCCTGCACACACAGGGCAGTGAGCGCATGGGTGCTGGGATGCATCCAGCCATGTGGGACCTCGGCGAGTTAGTGGGCTCCGTGTGCCGCCTCTGACACCCGTGCCATAGGTTCGTCACCGCTGGTATAGGGTCTCGTCTTGAGCAGGGGGTTGGACTAGAAGACCCCCCCCCCAAGGCCCCTTCCAACCCTGGGATTCTGTGATCTGTTCTGTTACCTATTAATTTGAACTCATCAAATTTGCAGACGACACCAAGCTGGCAGGAATAGCCAACACTCCCGAAGACAGGCTTAGGATACAGGAGGATCTGGACAGACTTGAACACTGAGCGCTATTTAACAACATGAAATTCAAGGGTGAAAAAAGCAAGGTTCTACATTTAGGCAAGAAAAACCAAATGCACAAGTACAGCATAGGTGGCACCTTGCTCAATAGTAGTAACTGTGAGAGGGACCTCGGACTCCTAGTAGACAATCACCTAAATAGGAGCCAGCCGTGTGCTGCAGCTGCCAAAAAGGCCCACACAGTGCTAGGCTGCATTAACACAGGAATAGAATCAAGATCATGTGAAGTATTAATACTACTTTACAAGGCCTTGGTAAGGCCACACTTGGAATCCGGCATCCAGTTTTGGTCACCATGATGTAAAAAAGATGTTGAGACTCTAGAAAGAGTGCAGAGAAGAACAACAAAGATGATTAGGGGACTGGAGGCTGAAACATACAAGGAACGGTTGCTAGAATTGGGTATGTCTAGTTTAACGAAGAGAAGGACAAGGGGGGGGGACATGATAGCAGTCTTCCAGTATCTCAGGGGCTGCCCCAAAGAAGAGGGAGTCAAGCTATTCTCCAAAGCACCTGAAAGCAGGACAAGAAGCAATGGGTGGAAACTGACCAAGGAGAGAAGCAACCTAGAACTAAAAAGAAATTTCCTGACAGTGAGAACAATTAACCAGTGGATCAACCTGCCTCCAGAAGCAGTAAATGCTCCAACACGGGACGTTTTTAAGAAGAGACTGGACAGCCATTTGTCCGAAATGGTGTAGGGTTTCCTGCCTGAGCAGGGGGTTGGACTAGATGACCTCCAAGGTCCCTTCCAACTTTACTACTATTATTATTATTATAATCAGTGGAACAACCTGTCTCCAGAAGCAGTAAATGCTCCAACACTGGAAGTTTTTAAGAAGAGACTGGACAGCCATTTGTCCGAAATGGTGTAGGGTTTCTTGCCTGAGCAGGGGGTTGGACTAGATGACCTCCAAGGTCCCTTCCAACTTTACTACTATTATTATTATTATAATCAGTGGAACAACCTGTCTCCAGAAGCAGTAAATGCTCCAACACTGGAAGTTTTTAAGAAGAGACTGGACAGCCATTTGTCCGAAATGGTGTAGGGTTTCTTGCCTGAGCAGGGGGTTGGACTAGATGACCTCCAAGATCCCTTCCAACTTTACTATTATTATTATTATTATTGTTGTGGTTTTTGTTGTTGTGGATCATCGCACAGTCAGCCAGATGTTCAGACTGGATTATTATTATTATTATTATTATTATTATTATTATTATTATTACTATTATATATTTCACGTTCTATACATGACCAAACCATTGGAGGAGACACCACCGCTGGTAGCGGCAGTCCGAGACGGCTGACGGGAGCCCAGCACCTCCTCTCCTGCTGGCTGACCGCCCTCCAGACTCAGACAGAGAGAGAAAAGGGGATCATTTTCCATGCACCTCCTCCTTTGTGTGTGTGTGTGTGTGTGTGTGTGTGTATGTGTATGTGCGTGTGCATTCACACAGCAGCGTTTCCAGACTTCCCTTCAGTTGTGTCAGCAGGTCTCTGATCCTCTTCCGCCCTGCCCACCCACCTTCCCTTCTTCTTCCTCCGGGTGGGTGGTCTGGACTGGTACCTCCACTGAAGAGGAATTCACAATTCACAACCCACAACTCCCTTTCCTGCTTCTGGGTGGAGGTCCCAAGTTCCGGCTGCCTGTTGGACACTGTCTGGGAACGCGGAAGGATTTTATTTTTTGGCTACGGCCTCCGCCGAGCTCAGAAGCTGAGCCAAGATCTGCAAAAGATTTTGGCGTCTCGGCTTGTAACCATTTTCCCCAGGAATACAATTAGGTGGATGAGATGTTCTTTAGGATGGATGGATGGATGTTTGTCCAACCTTTATTATGTTTACAAATAACTCAAGGCAGTAAGACATAGCCATCACTTCCTTGTCCTCTTTTCCCAACAACAACAGTCCTGTGAGGTGGGCTGGGCTGAAAGAGAGGGACTGGCCTAAAGTCACCCAGCTGGTTTTCATGCCTAAGGCGGGACTAGAACTCACCATCTCCTGGTGATTGGCCCAAAATCACCCAGCTGGCTTTCGTGCTTAAGGCGGGACTAGAACTCACCGTCTCCTGGTGATTGGCCCAAAGTCACCCAGCTGGCTTTCATGCTTAAGGCGGGACTAGAACTCACCGTCTCCTGGTAATTGGCCCAAAGTCACCCAGCTGGCTTTCATGCTTAAGGCGGGACTAGAACTCACCGTCTCCTGGTAATTGGCCCAAAGTCACCCAGCTGGCTTTCATGCTTAAGGCGGGACTAGAACTCACCGTCTCCTGGTGATTGGCCCAAAGTCACCCAGCTGGCTTTCATGCTTAAGGCGGGACTAGAACTCACCGTCTCCTGGTGATTGGCCCAAAGTCACCCAGCTGGCTTTCATGCTTAAGGCGGGACTAGAACTCACCGTCTCCTAGTGATTGGCTCAAAATCATCCAGCTGGCTTTCATGCTTAAGGCGGGACTAAAACTCACTGTCTCCTGGTGATTGGCCCAAAGTCATCCAACCAGCTTTTGTGCCTAAAGTGAGATTAGGTTTAATGAAGAAAAGGACGAGGGGGGACAGGATAGCAGACTTCCAGTATCTCAGGGGCTGCCCCAAAGAAGAGGGAGTCGAGCTATTCTCCAAAGCGCCTGAAGGCAGGACAAGAAGCAACAGATGGAAACTCATCAAGGAGAGAAGCAACCTGGAACTAAGGAGAAATTTCCTGACAGTGAGAACAATTAACCAGTGGAACAACCTGCCTCCAGAAGCGGTGAATGCTCCAACACTGGAAGTTTTCAAGAAGAGACTGGACAGCCATTTGTCTGAAATGGTATAGGGTTTCCTGCCTGAGCAGGGGGTTGGACTAGATGACCTCCAAGGTCCCTTCCAACTTTATTATTATTGTTGTTATTGTTATTGTTATTGTCGGGGTTTTTTCCTCATAGAACACCCAGAACGGAGTTCCAGCACCTTTTTTAGATGGAACATTATAGAGTAGGCAAGGCGGGTTGTATGACGTGTGTAAAAAGTGCTGGTTATTGTTATTGTTATTATAGAAGTCACCTTCTCTTGGTTTCCAGCTTAGTGTCTTAACCATTAGACCAAAGTGATTCTCAAGTATAATATGCAGAAGAAGCGGATGTGAAAGGAATCATGGTAGAATATCAAAATAGTGCACTATCGTGTATTCAAACGGTTGCTGAACAAGTGGCCCATAAATTGAGGACTAGGGAAAAAAATATGATTGAGTGATGTTGGTGTCACTTCAACAGATTACCACTGGTAATTTCATCCATTTTCATCTTAATAGGAATAACTTCAGAATACTTCAGAATAAGAGAAGAGAGCTGGACGGGACCTTTGGAGGTCTTCTAGTCCAACCCGCTGCAAAAGCAGGAGACTTATCCCATTCTGGACAAGTGGCTGTCCAATCTGTCTATGGAGATTCTCAGTCATCCAGGCCATGGTTGTCCCAAAGGTGCTTTTTTTCAGGAGACAACTGGACCTCCTTGTTTTTCCTTTGAAGAGGTTTCGCTTCTCATCCAAAGAAGCTTCTTCAGGTTCTGACTGAATGGTGGAGAAAGGAAGGATTTATACTCCTGGCAGACAGCTGGTCATTTGCCTTCTTCTAGCGAGTCTGTTGCCCTGCCTATTTAACTTATATGCAGAGCACATCATGAGAAAGGCAGGACTAGACTCTAGAGCAGTGGTTCTCAACCTTTTTAATGCCGCGACCCCCAACCGGTCGTAAGTTGAGGACTACTCAACTGGTCGTAAGTCGAGGACTACTCAACTGGTGCAGCACCGTTTGCAGAATGGGACTTTTGGCGGGCTCAGCAGGGCAGACACAGCCTGGACAATTCCTACTGGCTTTTGAAAGCCAATAGAATTAGACTCTATTCAAAAGAGTCTATTCTATTGGCTTTCAAAAGCCAATAGAATAAAAGGGAGTAGCACAGCTAAGGAAAAGGGGGAAAAAATGGCGGACTGCGTTGTTTGGCGACCCCCGTGAAATGGTTGTTCGACCCACAGGTTGAGAACCACTGCTCTAGAGGAATCAAAAGTTGGAATTAAGATTGCCGGGAGAAATATCAACCACCTAAGATATGCAGATACCACTCTAATGGCAGAAAGTGAAGAGGAACTAAAGAGCCTCTTGATGCGGGTGAAGAAGGAGAGTGCAAAAGTTGGCTTGAAGCTCAACATTAAGAAAACCAAAATCACGGCATCCGGCCCTCTCAATTCCTGGCCAATAGATGGGGAAGAAATGGAGGTAGTGACAGATTTTATCTTCCTGGGCTCCAAGATCACCTCAGATGGGGACTGCAGCCAAGAAATTAAAAGACGCTTGCTCCTGGGGAGGAAAGCTATGGCAAATCTAGACAGCATACTAAAAAGCAGAGACATCACCCTGCCAACAAAAGTGCATGTAGTCAAGGCCCTGGTTTTCCCAGTTGCAACGTATGGCTGTGAAAGTTGGGCCATAAGAAAGGCTGAGCACCTAAGAATGGAGGCCTTTGAGCTATGGTGCTGGAGAAGACTCCTGCGAGTCCCCTGGATTGCAAGGCAATCAAATTCATCAGTCCTGGAGGAGATCAACCCTGACTGCTCTTTAGAAGGCCAGATCCTGAAGATGAAACTCAAGTACTTTGGCCACCTAAGGAGAAGGAAGAACTCACTGGAGAAGGGCCTAATGCTGGGAAAGATGGAGGGCAAGAGAAGAAGGGGACGACAGAGAAGGAGGGGGCTGGATGGAGTCCCTGAAGCAGGAGGCGTGAGCTTCAATGGACTCCAGAAGATGGGAGAGGACAGGAAGGTTTGGAGGAACGTGGTCCATGAGGTCGCAATGGGTCGGACACAACTTTGCAACTAACAACAACAAAGCGAGTCTTTACGGCCACTTGGATGCTGTTGAACTTTTGGTGCTGGAGAAGACTCCGGAGAATACTTGCAGACAGCCAAGACAATAAATCAACAGGTCATTGAACAGACCGACTCAGAGTATCTCCCTCAAGACACAAACAAGCAGGCTCAGATTATCCTGTTTTGGACCCTTTGCGCATTAGCCTACTCCAACGAGAACTCGCCAGCGGGATTGCACATCAAAGCTTTGGAATCTGAATTTATGAGGAATTCTGTTTGCACAGTGGAAGAGGAGAAGAAGACGATTGAGAAATGGAAAACGTGAAATAGAAATAGTCCTCAACGTTACGGCCACTGGAAGTTTTTAAGAAGAGACTGAACAGCCATTTGTCTGAAATGGTATAGGTTTCCTAGCTGAGCAGGGGGTTGGACTAGATGACCTCCAAGGTCCCTTCCAATTCTGTTACTCTGTTATTTAGTGGAATAACTTGCCTCTGGAAGTTGTGAAGGCTCCAACACTGGAAGTTTTTAAGAAGAGACTGGACAGCCGTTTGCCTGAAATGGTGTAAGGTTTCCTGCCTAAGCAGGGGGTTGGACTAGATGACCTTCAAGGTCCCTTCCAACATCATCATCATCATCATCATCATCATTATTATTATTATCGAGCCCAACCTTTCTGTTGCTAAGCAAGACAGTTGTTAGGCGAGTTTTGCCCCATTTTATGTCCCAAAGGGGCTTTTTCAAGAGGCAACTGGACGTCCTTGTTTTTCCTTTGAAGATGTTTCACTTCTCGTCCAAAGAAGCTTCTTCAGTTCTGACTGGATGGTGGGGAAGGGAAGGATTTATACTCCTTGCAGACAGCTGGTCATTTGCCTTCTTTTAGAGAGTCGTTGAGGCCACTTGGAGGCTTACCTGTGTCCTCGGGGTCACCTGAGTGGTACAAATGGATGGGGAGCCTTCCTGGAACCGTTGAAAGGACGGCGTTGTAGAAGGCTCCCCGTCCATTTGCAACACGCATGTTGGAGCATTTACCACTTCTGGAGGCAGGTGGTTCCACTGGTTAACTGTTTTCACTGTTAGGAAGTTTCTCCTTAGTTCCAGGTTGCTTCTCTCCTTGATGAGTTTCCATCCGTTGCTTCTTGACCTGCCTTCAGGCGCTTTGGGCAATAGATGGACTCCCCTCTTCTTTGGGGCAACTCACCAGTGCCATTTCTCCCTGGGGTTTGGGGACAATGACCAGGAGACGACCTCTGGGAACAAGTGATGGCTTTCCTCCCCTTGCAGGTCAGGGGAGAGACCCAGGCCGTGATGTTTTGTGGCTTGGATCGCCTTGCTGCTGGTCCACTACCCACGCCTCAAGGCTACAACGGCCCCAGCCCGCCCATCTTCTGGCTTTGGCTACATCAGACTTGACCAACCGAGGCTGTTTTTAGCCTGGTGCCTGGTTGGTGGGCCAGATGACCACACGTCGGAAGGACGGTGAATCAGCCAGCAAAGCAGAAGGATAAATTCCTGGGAGCTGGAAGATTTGCAGAGGCTGGAAAAATAGGAGACTCCCCCCCCCCACTCCATCTTTATGTCTTGCTGGGCTTCTGCAGTGCTGAAGGGGGGAGCCAGCCTCCCCCCCCCCCCCGGCCCCACCAAACCCTGAAGGTGGGCGACGGAGGCAAGGCACAGCCCAGCCCCTGGGAATCAGACAGGAAGGCCGAGGACGTCAGCAGCTTTTTGGTGTAATTCGAACCAGATGCTCTCTCCATCCCAATGGGGCCTGCAGGGGTGGTCAATTCCTGCTCAGGGTCAGGAAACGGATCGGCAGTAAAGTCCACCGTGAAGGCAGAGAATGGAATCTAGTCGTGAATCTTATGTGATTTTTGTCTGCGGCAGCAGTCAGAAAAAAGCCCAGCCAATCCTAGCTTGCGTTAACAGAGGGATAGCATCAAGGCCAACCTAAGATATGCAGACGATACCACTCTAATGGCAGAAAGTGAAGAGGAACTAAAGAGCCTCTTGATGCGGGTGAAGGAGGAGAGTGCAAAAGTTGGCTTGAAACTCAACATTAAGAAAACCAAAATCATGGCATCCGGCCCTCTCAATTCCTGGCCAATAGATGGGGAAGAAATGGAGGTAGTGACAGATTTTATCTTCCTGGGCTCCAAGATCACCGCAGATGGGGACAGCAGCCAAGAAATTAGAAGACGCTTGCTCCTGGGGAGGAAAGCTATGGCAAATCTAGGCAGCATACTAAAAAGCAGAGACATCACCCTGCCAACAAAAGGGTGTATAGTCCAGGCCGTGGTTTTCCCAGTTGCAATGTGTGGCTGTGAAAGTTGGACCATAAGAAAGGCCGAGCGCCAAAGAATGGAGGCCTTTGAACTCTGGTGCTGGAGAAGACTTCTGCGAGTCCCCTGGACTGCAAGGCGTTCAAACCGGTCAGTCCTAGAGGAGATCAACCCCGACTGCTCTTTAGAAGGCCAGATCCTGAAGCTGAAACTCAAGTCCTTTGGCCACCTAAGGAGAAGGAAGGACTCACTGGAGAAGAGCCTAATGCTGGGAAAGATGGAGGGCGAGAGAAGAAGGGGACGACAGAGAAGGAGGTGGCTGGATGGAGTCACTGAAGCAGGAGGCGTGAGCTTCAAGGGACTCCAGAAGATGGTAGAGGACAGGAAGGCCTGGAGGAACATGGTCCATGGGGTCGCGATGGGTCGGACACGACTTCACAACTAACAACAAGGCGACGTGAAGTTCTAGTAGGAGACTCTATACCAGGGGTCCCCAATTCCAGGACCAGGCTGCGGATCATTTGGGACCGGGTCACAGCTGATTGCGTATGCATGCCCAGCTCCATTTCCATGAGCAGCGGGGGGGGGGCACATGTGTGCACAGCTCCATTTGTGTGAGTGGTAGGTGCACATGTCTGCCACTTGTGTAAATGGAGCTGCGTATGTCCATGGGCTTGCCCACTGCTCACACGGAACCATTCCCTCTTCCGCCCACCTCCGATTGATCAGCAAAACTTCTTAAAACAAAAAGCTTTTGCTATGGGTGTCTCTAGGAACAATAGAATAGAACAGAACAGAACAGAATAGAATAGACAGATTGTAGACTAGACTAGACTAGACTAGACTAGAACAGAACAGAATAAGAAAGATTGTAGACTAGACTAGACTAAAATTAGACTAGACTAGACTAGAATAGGATAAAATAGAATAGACAGATTGTAGACTAGACTAGACGAGACTAGAATAGAATAGAATAGAATAGAACAGAACAGAACAGAATAGAACAGAACAGAATAGAATAGGACAGTTTGTAGACTAGACTAGACTAGATTAAAATTGGAATAGAATAGAATAGAATAGAATAGAATAGAATAGAATAGAATAGAATAGAATAGAATAGAATAGAATAGAACAGAATAGAATAGAATAGAATAGAACAGATTAGGAAGATTGTAGACTAGACTAGACTAAAAATAGAATAGAATAGAATAGAATAGAATAGAATAGAATAGAATAGAATAGAATAGAATAGAATAGAATAGAATAGAATAGAATAGGACAGATTGTAGACTAGACTAGACTAAAATTAGAATAGAATAGAATAGAATAGAATAGAATAGAATAGAATAGAATAGAATAGAATAGAACAGTTGGAAGGGACCTTGGAGGTCATCTAGTCCAACCCCCTGCTCAGGCAGGAAACCCTATACCATTTCAGACGTGGCTGTCCAGTCTCTTCTTAAAAACCTCCAGTGATGGAGCACCCACGATTTCTGGTGGCAAGCCGTTCCAATGGTTAATTGCCCTCACTGTTAGGAATGTTCTCCTTCATTCCAGGTTGCTTCTCTCCTTGATCAGTTTAAAGGGGACTTTCCCGCTTCAAGGGATTCTATGATTTTAAATAGTTCAGCTATCAGGAAAGAGGCCGCAAAGTGCCGGATGTGGCTGCCAAGTTGCATTTTCCCAGCCGGCGGAAAAATCTAGTTTCAATTCCTGTCGCGCTTTGTAAAGGCGGTGAGTCACCCAACGGCTACAGGAAGACGGTAGGACGAGAGGCGTCTTCCCAGACACCCGACTAAGCAAAGAGGGGTTTAGAAAAACTTTGCAATCGGCCAAACAAAAGGTAGTTCTTGACGTATGACCAGAGTTGAGCACAAATTTTCTGTTGCTAAGCGAGGCAGTCTTTCAGTGACTTTTGCCTATTTTACGACTGTTGCTAAGTGAATCCTTGCAATTGTTAAGTTAGTAAGTGGCCGTTAAGTGAATCTGGCTTGTCAGAAGGTCGCAAAAGGAGATTGCGTGACCCCCCTGGGACACTGCGACCGTCATAAGTACGGGTCAGTTGCCAAGCCTCCGAATTTTTATCACGTGAATGAATTTAATGAAGAGAAGGATGAGGGGGGACATGATAGCAGTGTTCCAGTATCTCAGGGGCTGCCCCAAAGAAGAGGGAGTCAAGATGTTCTCCAAAGCGCCTGAAGGCAGGACAAGAAGCAACGGATGGAAACTGATCAAGGAGAGAAGCAACCTGGAATATAAGGAGAAACTTCCTGACAGTTAGAATAATTAGCCAGAGGAACAACCTGCCTCCAGAAGCGGTGAATGCTCCAACATGGAGGTTTTTAAGAGGAGACTGGACAGCCATTTGTCTGGAATGGTACGGGGTTTCCTGCCTGAGCAGGGGGTTGGACTAGATGACCTCTAAGGTCCCTTCCAACCTTTTATTATTATTATTATTATTATTATTATTATTATCACGTGACCCCTGGGAAGATGCAACGGTCGTAAGTGTGAAAAACGGTCCTGTCATTTTTTCCCCCCTGAATTTTCAGCCGTTATAACTTTGAACCATCACTAAATGAATTGTTGTATGTTGAGGACTACCTGTAATATTTTTCAAACTTTATGATGGGTGAATTTCAGGGCACTGCGTATCGGCAACTTTGTGATAGTTTCACACCATCACTGGGGCTGGGTTCCGCAAAGCCCAGTGTGCCATGATATGTTTCTTTGCCCACTGCGGTGTGAATCCAGGGATCCTGGGCTGCTAAGCTGGGTTTAGCACATTGTGTGAACCCAGATAGTTTCCAAAGCAGCATAACTACAGGGGTGGGGGGTCTCGGAGTCTCCAAACACAGAGGACCACCCCATGCTTTTATCTCTTTTTCTGGGCAGTCCTGCTTCTGCCGGCCTGTTCATATTTTGCTATCCGTTAATTCAGAGTTTTTCAACTTTTCAGATGAATGGACTTCCGCTCTCAGAATTATCCAGCCAGCAGAGAGCGGAGGGGAGGAGAAGAGGAAGCAAACAGGAGGAGGAGAATGTGAAGAAGAGGAAATAGGAAATAGGAAAGGAAAGGAAGAGGGAAAGGAAGGGATGGGAAGGAAAGGGAAGGGAAAGGGAAGGAGAAGGAAAGGAAAGGAAAGGAAGAGGGCAGGAAGAGGGAAGGGAAGGGAAAGAGAAAGAAAGGAAAGGAAAGGTAGAGGAAGGGAAAGGGAAGGAAAGGAAAGGGAAAGAGAAAGAAAGGGAAGGGAAGGGAAGGAAAGGAAAGGAAGAGGGAAGGGAAATGGAAAGGGAAGGGAAGGAAATGGAAGGAAAGGAAAGGAAAGGAAGAGGGCAGGAAGAGGGAAGGGAAGGAAAATGGAAGGGAAAGGAAGGGAAGGGAAGAAGAAAGGAAAGGAAAGGAAGGGGAGAGGAGGGGAAGGGAGGAGAGTAGAGGAGGAAGCAAATAGGAGCAGGAGAACAAATAAGAGGAAATAGGAAATAGAAAAAAGGAAAGGAAAGGAAAGGAAGAGGGAAAGGAAGGGGAAGGGAAATGGAAGGAAAGGAAAGGAAAGGAAAAGAAAGGAAGAGGAAAGGAAAGGGAAAGAGAAAGGGAAGGGAAAGGAAAGGGAAGGAAAGGAAAAGGGGAAGGGAAGGGGAAGGAAAAGGAAAGGGAAGAAGAAAGGAAAGGAAAGGAAAGGAAGGGGAAGGGAAATGGAAGGAAAGGAAAGGAAAGGAAGAGGGAACGGAAGGGGAAGGGAAATGGAAGGAAAAGAAAGGAAAAGAAAGGAAGAGGACAGGAAGAGGAAAGGAAGAGGAAAGGAAAGAGAAAGGGAAGGGAAAGGAAAGGGAAGGAAAGGAAAAGGGGAAGAGAAGGGAAGGGAAGGGGAAGGAAAAGGGAAGGGGAAGGAAAAGGGAAGGGAAGAAGAAAGGAAAGGAAAGGAAGAGGGAAGGGAAGGGGAAAGGGAAGGGAAGGAAAGGGGAAGGGGAAGGAAAGGGGAATGGGAAAGAAAAGGGAAGAAGAAAGGAAAGGAAGGGGGAAAGGAAGAGAAGGGCAAGAGAAGAGGGGAGGAGGGGAGAGGAGAAGAGAAGAAAATGAAAAGGAAGGGATGGGAAGAGAAAAGAAAAGAAAGAAGAAGAAAAGATCGGGGGAAGGGCAGTAATCTCAAAAAGGCATTCCAGCCAATTCCTCAGCTTAGCCGATCCATCTGAATCTCCCCACTGGGGTCAGAGGGCAACACTTCGAAGCCGGTCCTGGCCATATAAAGGCAGCTGGCCGCCTTCTTCCCATCACTTGGAGGAAGCTTTGCAGAAAGAGAAACTGACCGGCACTCGGCCAGAGACGAACCACTTTCCCTGGCACTTTCCCCCGCCGAGCGGTTTCCAGGAATGCCCGCCCGCTTTTAAAAGCCCTCCGAGCCACGTCTGGCGCCTGGGAGTGGCCGGCTGGGCGGGCTGACCTTTGGCCCCGGGCCCTCCCATCCCATCCCATCCATGGCCGGCTGATTCTAAGGTGCCACTTGCCCGTCGGCTTCGGGAGAGGGGCCGGATTGGTCCGGCACTTTGGGGAAAGGGCTCTTTTGCCAGATGGTGGGAAAGCAGCCATGGTTTAGGCATCACGTTACCCTCTTTGGTTGTTGCTGTTTCTGAGTCAATCTTGGCTCTTGGCAACGGCCTGGGGAAAAAAAATCAGTGTTTCTTGGCCGTGTTTTCAGGAATGGGCTGCTTTGACTTTCTTCTTCTGAGGCTGAGAGGGGGGGATTGGCCCAAGGTCACCCAGCTGGCTTTTCTGCCTAAGGCAGGACTAGAACTCATGGACTCCTAGTTATTGATCCAATGTCACCCAGGTGATTTTCTTTTTTTTTTTTATTGAAGATTTTTATAAATTTTTACAAAAAAAACAAAAGAATAACAATACAACAGCAACATAGACAAGAAACTAAACAAAACAAAACAACCCTTCCCCTACCCCCCCCCCCAGAACACCCACTCCCTCCCCCCCCCCCGGAGCTTCCCAGAGCAGAATATAGGCTTAATTAAAAAAAAATAGAAAAGTTATATGAAAAAAGAGAGTATAACTAAGATATATGTATGTATATAAAAATAAAAGTTATAAAAAAGCTAAATAATATTTTTTTATATCCAATTTAAATTGTATAAACTTTATCCATTTATCCCAAACAGCAAAAAATTTCTCTTGCGATTGTTCTTTTAAGAAAGCCGAAATCTTTGCCATTTCCGCCAAATAAGACACTTTAAGGAACCATTCCTGCAAAGTAGGCAAAGATTCCTTCTTCCAATATTGTCCTACTAACAGCCTTGCGGCTGTAATCAAGTTTAACATCAATATAACCTCCTTTGTGTCGCAATCAGTAACTATACCTAACAAAAATAATTGTGGAGTAAATTTTACCCTCCTTCTAAAAATTCTCTGAATATTCCACCATATCTTAATCCAAAAGGCTTTTATATTTCTACACGACCACCAGATGTGATAGTAGGTGGCATCCAAACAACCACATCTCCAACATTTAGGCTGTAGGTCAGGGTACATAAAAGACATTTTTTGTGGGTCAAGGTGATTTTCACACCTATGGCAGGACTAGAACTCACCACCTCCTGGGGATTGGCCCAAAGTCCCCCAGCTGGCTTTCATGCCTAAGACCATTTCTCAACTTTTCATTGAGTGACTTCAACCACTACCCCAAACTGGTTCTCAACGTAAACCAGGCTGGGATTGTATTGTTTGACCTTCCTTCCTTGCTTCCTTCCCTCCCTCCCTTCTTCCTTCCTTCCTTCTTTCCTTCCTTCCTTCCTTCTTTCCCTCCCTCCCTTTCTCCTTCCTTCCTTCCTTCCTTCCTTCCTTCCTTCCTTCCTTCCTCCCTCTTTCTCCTTCCTCCCTGCCTCCCTCTTTCCCTTCCCTCCCTCCCTCCCTTTCTCCTTCCTCCCTCCCTCCCTCCCTCTTTCCCCTTCCTTCCTTCTTTCCTTCCTCCCTTCCCCCCTCCCTCCCTTTCTCCTTCCTTCCTTCCTTCCTCCCTTTCTCCTTCCTTCCCTCCCTCCCTCCCCCTTTCTCCTTCCTTCCTTCCTTCCTCCCTCCCTCCCTCCCTCTTTCCCCTTCCTTCCTTCCTTCCTTCCTTCCTTCCTTCCTTCCTTCCTTCCTTCTTTCCTTCCTCCCTCCTCCCTTCCTTCTCACCCATATCAACGGCAGGGAGCAAGAAAAAGATTGAGAAAATGTGCAAAGCATTCTTGAAAAAAAAATAACTGACATCCAGGTCCCCCGCTAGCCCACAGGCCCCTTGCCAACTTGCACAAAACCCCTTTATTTCTGCTTCTCTCTGTCTGGCAGGAAGGATTTGCAAAGGTCTCCTGACCTCTCCATCCCTGAATTAATTAAGAGCAGGGAGGCAGCTGGCCCAAACATCTGGAAAGGGATCCACCCGGGTTCCTGAGCCAAGAACAAAGGAGGAAGCTGGGAGAAGAAGCTAAGGAACATCTTCCTCAATTCCCAAAGCCCCATTTGAACGTCCAACGCTGTCCGGTTGTCTCTTTGTGGAGAAAGCCTGTCCCTTCTGGGCTTCTTCTCCCAAGACTTTTCTTGGTCTATCCATGCGATGGGAATTACAAAACAACAAGAGTTGCAAGTGTCTGTGAAGCTTCTTGCAGGAGAAGCAAAACACCTTCAAGCAGTGGAACAACCTGCCTCCAGAAGCGGTGAATGCTCCAACACTGGAAGTTTTTAAGAAGAGACTGGACAGCCTTTTGTCCGAAATGGTATAGGGTTTCCTGCCTGAGCAGGGGGTTGGATTAGATGACCTCCAAGGTCCCTTCCAACTTTTTTATTATTATTATTATTATTATTATTATTATTATTATTATTATTATTATTACTACTACTACTACTACTACTATAGAAACCAAGAAAGTCCAGCTGCCTTTTCAAAAAGTACCTTTGCCACCACAGAATTGGAAGGGACCTTGGAGGTCTTCTAGTCCAGCCCCGCTCGAGCTGAAGACTCACTACCATTCCGGACAGATAGTTGTTCTTAAAAGCTTCCAGGGATGGAGCACCCACACCTTCTAGAACAGGGGTAGTCAACCTTGGCTCTTTTATGACTTATGGACTTCAACTCCCAGAATTCCTGAGCCAGCCACGCTGAGGGGAAAGGGGGAGGTTTCCAAGCTGAGCCATGCTGGCTCAGGAATTCTGGGAGTTGAAGTCCACCAGTCATGAGGGAGCCATAGTTGCCCCATGCTGGCTCAGGAATTCTGGGAGTTGAAGTCCACGAGTCATAAAAGAGCCAAGGTTGACTACCCCTGTTCTAGAGGCAAGCCGGAATTAATTCTTCTCACTGTTAAGAAGTTTCTCCATAGTTCCAGGTTGCTTCTCTCCTTGATGAGTTTCCATCCGTTGCTTCTTGTCCTGCCTTCCGGTGAATAGCTTGGCTCCCTCTTCTTTGTGGCAGCCCCTGAGATACTGGAACATGGCTACCATGTCACCTCCTAGTTCTTCTCTTTAATAATAATAATAATAATAATAATAATAATAATAATAATAATAATAGACAAAATGCCAAATCCTGTCTGAACATCTGGCTGACTGTGCGATGATCCATAATAATCATAATCATAATCATCATCATAATAATAACAAAGTTGGAAGGGACCTTGGAGGTCATCTAGTCCAACCCCTTCTCAGGAAGGAAACCCTATACCATTTCAGACAAATGGCTGTCCAGTCTCTTCTTAAAAACCTCCAGTGTTGGAGCATTCACCGCTTCTGGGGGCAGGTTGTTCCACTGGTTAATTGTTCTCATGGTCAGGAAGTTTCTCCTTAGTTCCAGGTTGCTTCTCTCCTTGATGAGTTTCCGTCCATTGCTTCTTGTCCGGCCTTCAGGCACCTTGGAGAATAGCTTGATTCCCTCTTCTTTGGGGCAGCCCCTGAGATATTGGAACACTGCTATCCTGTCCCCCCCTCGTCCTTCTCTAGACAAACCCAATTTCAGCAACCGTTCCTTATATGTTTTATCCTCCGTCCCCTAATTATCTTTGTTGCTCTTCTCTGCACTCCTTCTAGAGCAGACATGTCAAACACAAGGCCCGCGACGTGGTTTCATGTGGCCCGGAAAGCCATCCTGGAAACAGTGAGGGAACGGCCCACACTGCCTTGGCCCTGGCCCAGGCCGCCCAGGAGCCAATGTACAATTTTGTGGTGGCCATCTATGCTGAAATGCATTCGGTCTTGGCTCCACAAGGCCATCTGGAACCAGCGAGGAACCAGCCCCTGTCGCGTCGACCCTGCCCCCTGGGTGCGCACTGGGGAGGTGTCACTCTTTATGAGGAATGAAGAAATACACCATTGCCTGGAAGTGGCCAGCAAATGGCCCTCGCCTGCTTCACCTATCCGGCTTGATGGGCTCTGGGGGAGGGGTTTCAGCAGGCAGTGGGGCTCCTCCAGTGGACCATGCCTTGACGCTTGCCCTGGTCCCACCCCCTTCTGCCAGAGACCCAGAGATCTGTCCCACTCCTGCCCAGGCCCCCACAGGCACCCTTGACGCAAACGATGTAGAGCTGGCCACACCCACCCAGTAGGCCACACCCACTCCAGCCATGCCCACCCTGGCCACACCTACCCGGCCCCCCAAGGATAACCGCAATGCTGTTGCATCCCTCAATGAAATTGAGTTTGACAGCCCTGTTCTAGAGTCTCAACATCTTTTTTACATCGTGGTGACCAAAACTGGATGCCGCATTCCAAGTGTGGCCTTACCAAGGCCTTGTAAAGTGATATTAACACTTCATGTGATCTTGATTCTATCCCTCTGTTAATGCAGCCTAGCACTGTGTTGGCCTTTTTGGGCAGCTGCAGCACAAGGCTGGCTCCTATTTAAGGGATTGTCCACTAGGACACCGGGATCCCTTTCGTAGTTACTACTACTGAGGAAGGTACGACCTATTTTATATTATTTTGTATTCTATACTTAGGTTAATGCTAAGGAAGCTGTGTGAAGGCAGCCCTTTGGTCTTGCATTAGTTTAGTGAAACGATAGTGTAAACCAGTGGTTCTCAACCTTTTTAATGCTGTGACCCCCAACCGGTCGTAAGTTGAGGACTACTCAACCGGTCGTAAGTCGAGGACTACTCAACTGGTGCAGCACCGTTTGCAGAATGGGACTTTTGGCAGGCTCAGCAGGGCAGAGACAGCCTGGACAATTCCTATTGGCTTTGGAAAGCCAATAGAATTAGACTCTATTCAAGAGAGTCTATTCTATTGGCTTTCAAAAGCCAATAGAATAAAAGGGAGTAGCACAGCTAAGGAAAAGGGGGAAAAAAATGGCGGACTGCGTTGTTTGGTGACCCCCGTGAAATGGTCATTCGACCCCAAATGGGGTCCCGACCCACAAGTGGAGAACCGCTGGTGTAAACGCAGCCACTCAATCAGAGTTCCCAATCTAGTGTGTGTTGGAGGTGCAAGATCAGAGGTGCTAATTTCACTTTTCGTCACGAAATCACTTTTAGAAGTGTGGCTGAAAATGGGTATATATCTGAGGCAGTGGTGGGATTCAAATAGGTGAACCACCGGTTCTCTGTGTGCACGATGGTTCCGGACGTTTGTTCTGGGCCTGGGCCACAAAAAATTAGCTACCCGTTCTGCCGAAGTGGTGCGAACCGGCTGAATCCCACCACTGATGTGAGGTCCATTTTCTCCAGAAATGCATTTTTGCTTGCATTGGTTTCAACTAGGAAATCAGGCCAACTCATCCCCTGGCATAAAATTGCTCCCTAATCCTAATCTTGGGGCAGGAAATGGAGGACTGGAGGTCTTCTGGGGTCTAGGCAGGCTGGGGGGGGGGGGCAGGAAGCCAACTCTCCACCAGATGGGCAGGGGGCAAGACGGGGACCTTTTCTTAGTTGTCCGGAGCTCTTTGCACGGAGAAGTTCTTTGCCCCTTGAAGGAGCTTTTAAGAATCCTTTGCACATTTTCTCAATCTTGTTCTTGCTCCCTGCAGCTGATATAGATAGGAAGGAAGGAAGGAAGGAAGATCAAGAAGGAAGGAAGGAAGGAAGGAAGGAAGGAAGAAGAGAAAGAGAAAGAAAGAAAAGAAAGAAGATCAAGGAGGGAGGGAGGAACAATCAAGGAGTGAAGGAAGGAAGATCAAGGAGGGGAGGGGAGAGGAGGGAAAGAGAAGAGAAAAGAGGAGAACAGAAGAAAATATAAAATAAGGAAGTAGAAGCAGAGTATAAAATAAGGAGGGGAGGGGTGAGAAGAGAGGAGAGAAGAGAAGAAAGAAGAAATAAAATAAGAAGAGGAGAGGAGAGAGAAGAAAATATAAAATAAGGAAGGAGGAGAGGAGAGGAGGAAATACAAAATAAGGAGGGGAGGGGTGAGGCGAGGAGAGGAGAAGAGAAGAGAATATAAAATAACGAGGAGAGGAGAGGAGAGAAGAGAAGAGAGGAGAAGAGAAGAGAGGAGAAGAGAATATAAAATAACGAAGGGAGAGGAGAGAAGAAAAGAGGAAGAGAAGAGGAGAGAAGAGAAGAAAAGCGGAGAGGAGAGGAGAGAAGAGAAGAGGAGAAGAGAAGAGGAAGAGAAGAAAAATATAAAATAACGAGGGGAGAGGAGAGGAGAGAAGAGAAGAGAGGAGAAGAGAATATAAAATAACGAAGGGAGAGGAGAGAAGAAAAGAGGAAGAGAAGAAAAATATAAAATAACGAGGGGAGAGGAGAGGAGAGAGGAGAGGAGAGAAGAGAAGAGAGGAGAAGAGAAGAGAGGAGAAGAGAATATAAAATAACGAAGGGAGAGGAGAGAAGAAAAGAGGAAGAGAAGAGAAGAGCGGAGAGAAGAGAAGAGAAGAAAATATAAAATAACAAGGAGAGGAGAGGAGAAGAGAATATAAAATAACAAAGGGAGAGGAGAGAAGAAAAGAGGAAGAGAGGAGGAGAGAAGAGAAGAAAAGCGGAGAGGAGAGGAGAGAAGAGAAGAGAAGAGGAGAAGAGAGAGGAAGAGAAGAACAATATAAAATAACGAGGGGAGAGGAGAGGAGAGAAGAGGAGGAGAGAAGAGAAGAGAAGAGAAGCACCAAGAGTCGGACATGACCAAATGGATTAACATCATCCCCATTTTACGGAGGGAGCTGCCGAGAAGCCTTGGGGACTGCAAGGAAACTCAGTGAAGGCGGAGGAGTTTGGGGGGGACCCCTCCCAGCTGGAGTTCAGAAGGGAGACTCAGGGGCTACCCAGGGCCAGGAGGTGCTTGGGGAGGGGGGGTCAGGCCGGGCTGACTTCCCCCACGCTGGATCCACCAGTAACACTTCCACTCCAAATTTAGGCAGAGGAACCATTTTACAAAGGAGAAAAACGGAAGCAACTCCCCATGGAGGAAAAACAGGCAAGCGCGGATCGGGTAGCAGATTTCCAACAGTTCTTCTCCCCCCCACCACCAGCCTCCCCCCCCCAGCAAAAAAACGTGGAAGGCTCAGCTGCCCTCTGCGGGGATCCGAGAGTCCAGATTTCAAAAGCTGCTTCTTGGGGTACAGACGCCCAACGGTGGGGAGGCCAGGACCCGCTTTCTCCTGGACGAGCGGCACGTCTAGATGTCCCATGCAGGGCCCCCGGCTCCCTGAGGGGGTGGAGAAGGGTCCTTCAAGCAGCCAAGGGGCGCATGGATGGCGCAGGAGAAGCAGACCCCCCCCCCCGGGGGGAACGTCGTCCTCAGCAGGCAAATCCTTCCTCCGGTCAGCCGAGAGAGGGGAAGGGGCTTACCTGCCCAGGTAGACGGAGGCAGGAGGGGGGGGCAGGCTTTGCACGGAGGGTGGGGGGGTAGCATCTCTGCACCGCAAGGCCCCGCTGTCCAGCCACCCCTGAAGGGTCCCGTTACTCCCCACTACGCAATCCCTAGATGGGAGGGCACAACAAACGCAACACTGTCCAAGCTTCGGGAGGGGGGGGGTCTCCCCTCGTTCCTCTCTCGTTCCAGGTCCGGCCTCCCCCCTCCAGGTCAAACCCCCAGCGCAGTCAGGGATCCGGAGCTGGTGATTTTCTTGAACCGGTTGGCAGCACAGACGCCGATGAAGTTTTTCTGTGGGGGGGGGGGGAAAGAAGGGTGAGAGCAAGGAAAGGGGACATGTGCAAGTCAGGGTTGAAAGGGGGGGGGTCCTTAAGGCTCTCTGGGCTTGGTTTTCTCACAGGCGTTTCGTGACCCAGGTGGGGAACATCATCAGGGCTAGGAGGGGTGGGGGTTTGCGGGGAGGAGGAGGAGGAGTGTGGGGTCCTGGGTGCTCTGAACTTGGATGTTTTTTTACAGACATTTCATTACCCAAACTAGGGAACATCATCAGAAGGGAGTGGGGTGTGTGGAGAGGAGGAGGGGGGGAGGAGGAGGAGGAGAAGAAGAAGAAGAAGAAGAAGAAGAAGAAGAAGAAGAAGAAGAAGAAGAAGAAGAAGAAGAAGAAGAAGAAGAAGAAGAAGAAGAAGAAGAAGAAGAAGAAGAAGAAGAAGAAGAAGAAGAAGAAGAAGAAGAAGAAGAAGAAATGGACTCTGGATCCTTGGTGCTCTCTGAGCATCATTGTTTTCTTCCATACATTTCATTACCCAACTAGGTAACATCATTAGTGCTAGGAGGGAGGGAGGGAGGGAGGGAGGAGGAGGAGGAGGAGGACAAAATGGACTCTGGGTCCTTGGTGCTCTCTGAGCTTCATTATTTTCTTGCAAGCATTTCATGACCCAACTAGGGAACATCATTAGAGCTAGAAGGGACGGGGGGGGGGTTCGCTCTCTGTTTATATACAAGTAGCTTGCAATCAAACAATAAACAATACCACAATCAAGGAACTATCAACTCAGACAAACAATCAAAAAGTAAACAAGTGCCTAATCAACGAACCAGCAAGAAGAAAACACTTTAACACCGAAAGGGCAAGTCACCTGTATACAAAGAGATCAAAACTTCCATTTCCTTCTAGCACTGATGATGTTCCCTAGTTGGGTCATGAAACGTCTGCAGAAAACAAGCAAGCTCAGATAGCACCAGGGACCCCACAGTCCTCCTCCTCCTCCCCTCCTTTCCAGCACTGATGACGTTCCCGAATGGGTTATGAAACGTCCTGCAAGCAAAGAACCAAGCACAGAGACCATCCAGGATCCCACAGGACAAAAAGAATCCAGGCACAGCTGGAAAAGTCACATCACACCGCAGATAAACCCTGTTTCCCAAGAAAAATTTCCAGTGGAACCTCTGGGTCAAGGAGTTGGGGGGGGGGGGAGAAGGCAGGAGCATTTCGCAAGATGAATGAATTCTGCAATTTCAGAGTTTGCCTTTTTTAAAAAAGTCTATCTGGCATATAAATATTTTTCTCAGCTCCTGCTGTGGAGGAAGAGAAAACTGGCTGGGCCTTCAGATGGGAGTTTATCCAGGGATACAACTGAAGATTTTTGGCTGCCTTTAAAAAAAAAAAAGAAAGAAAGGAGCAAAAGCGTATTTTGTGATCGGTTTGTTTAGGGACGGGTAGTCCTCGGCGTTCGACCACAATTGAGCCCCACATTTTTTGTTGTTAAGTGAGACGGTTGTTAAGTGAGTTTTGCCCCATTTTAGGACCATATCTTGCCACAATTATTAATGGAAGCCCTGCAGTTAATAATAATAATAGTAAAGTTGGAAGGGACCTTCAAGGTCATCTAGTCCAACTCCCTGCTCAGGCAGCAAACCCTATACCATTTCAGACCAATGGCTGTCCAGTCTCTTCTTAAAAACTTCCAGTGTTGGAGCATTCACAGCTTCTGGAGGCAGGTTGTTCCACTGGTTAATTATTCTCACTGTCAGGAAATTTCTTCTTAGTTCTAGGTTGCTTCTCTCTTTGATTAGTTTCCTCCCATTGCTTCTTGTCCTGCCTTCAGGTGCTTTGGAAAATAGCTTGACTCCCTCTTCTTTGGGGCAGCCCCTGAGATATTGGAACACTGCTATCAGGTCCCCCCTTGTCCTTCTCTTCGTTAAACTGTTGTTGTTGTTAATTGCGAAGTCGTGTCCGACCCATCGCGACCCCATGGACAACGTTCCTCCAGGTCTTCCTGTCCTCCACCATCTTCTGGAGTCCATTTAAGTTCACACCTACTGCTTCAGTGACTCCATCCAGCCATCTCATTCTCTGTCGTCCCCTTCTTCTATTGCCCTCAATCTTTCCCAGCATTAGGCCCTTCTCCAGTGAGTCCTTCCTTCTCATTAGGTGGCCAAAGTACTTGAGTTTCAACTTCAGGATCTGGCCTTCTAAAGAGCAGTCGGGGTTGATCTCTTCTAGGACTGACCGGTTTGAACGCCTTGCAGTCCAAGGGACTCGCAGGAGTCTTCTCCAGCACCATAGTTCAAAGGCCTCCATTCTTTTGCGCTCAGCCTTTCTTATGGTCCAACTTTCACAGCCATACATTGCAACTGGGAAAACCATGGCCTGGACTATACGCACTTTTGTTGGCAGGGTGATGTCTCTGCTTTTTAGAATGCTGTCTAGATTTGCCATAACTTTCCTCCCCAGGAGCAAGCGTCTTTTAATTTCTTGGCTGCAGTCCCCATCTGAGGTGATCTTAGAGCCCAGAAAAATAAAATCTGTCACTACCTCCATTTCTTCCCCATCTATTTGCCAGGAATTGAGAGGGCCGGATGCCATGATTTTGGTTTTCTTAATGTTGAGTTTCAAGCCAACTTTTGCACTCTCCTTCTTCACCCGCATCAAGAGGCTCTTTAGTTCCTCTTCACTTTCTGCCATTAGCGTGGTATCATCTGTGTATCTTAGGTTGTTGATATTTCTCCCGGCAATCTTAATTCCAACTTTTGATTCATCTAGCCTTGCCTTTCTCATGATGTGCTCTGCATATAAGTTAAATAGGCAGGGCGACAGTATACAGCCTTGCCGGACTCCTTTTCCAATTTTGAACCAATCAGTGGTTCCGTGTTCGGTTCTCACTGTTGCTTCTTGACCCGCATATAGGTTTCTCAAGAGACAAATGAGATGGTCTGGTACTCCCATCTCTTTAAGAACTTGCCACAATTTGTTGTGATCCACACAATCAAAAGCTTTTGCATAGTCAATGAAGCAGAAGTAGATGTTTTTCTGGAACTCCCTAGCTTTCTCCATGATCCAGCGTATGTTGGCAATTTGATCTCTAATTCCTCTGCCTCTTCGAAATCCTGCCTGTACTTCTGGTAGTTCTCGATCCACATACTGCTGGAGTCTAGCTTGTAGGATTTTAAGCATAACTTTACTAGCATGTGAAATGAGTGCAATGGTGCGATAGTTTGAACATTCTTTGGCATTGCCTTTCTTTGGAATTGGAATGTAAACTGACCTTTTCCAATCCTGTGGCCACTGTTGAGTTTTCCAAATTTGCTGGCAAATTGAGTGTAGCACTTTTACTGCATCGTCTTTTAAGATTTTGAATAGCTCAGCTGGAATACTGTCACCTCCACTAGCTTTGTTGTTGCTCAGATTTTCTAAGGCCCATTTCACTTCACATTCTAGGATGTCTGGTTCGAGGTCAGTGACCATCTCATTGTGGTTATCTGGGATGTTAAGCTCATTCTTGTATAGTTCTTCTGTGTAGTTTTGCCATCTCTTTTTAATCTCTTCTGCCTCTGTTAGGTCTCTGCCATTTTGGTCCTTTATCATGCCCATCTTTGCATGAAACGTTCCCTTCATATCTCCAATTTTCTTGAAGAGATCTCTGGTCCTCCCTGTTCTGTTGTTTTCTTCTATTTCTTTGCACTGTTCATTTAAGAAGGCATTCTTATCTCTTCTAGCTACTCTCTGGAATTCTGCATTCAATTGGGTGTATCTTTCTCTTTCTCCTTTGCCTTTCGCTTCCCTTCTTTCCTCAGCTATTTGCAAAGCTTCCTCAGACAGCCATTTTGCTTTCTTGCATTTCTTTTTCTTTGGGATGGTTTTAGTTGCTACCTCTTGTACAATGTTGCGAACTTCCATCCACAGTTCTTCAGGCACTCTGTCTATCAGATCTAATTCCTTAAATCTATTTGTCACCTCTACTGTATATTCATCAGGAATATGATTTAGTTCATACCTGAGTGGCCTAGTGCTTTTCCTACTTTTTTCAATTTAAGCTTAAATTTTGCAACGAGAAGCTCATGATCTGAGCCACAGTCAGCTCCTGGTCTTGTTTTTACTGACTGTATAGAGCTTCTCCATCTTTGGCTGCAGAGCACATAGTCAATCTGATTTCTATGTTGACCGTCTGGTGATGTCCATGTGTAGAGCCGTCTCTTGGGTTGTTGGAAAAGATTGTTTGTTATGACCATCGTATTCTCTTGGCAAAATTCTATTAGCCTGTGCCCTGCTTCATTTTGTTAAACTAGACATCCCCAATTCCAGCAGCCGTTCCTTATATGTTTTAGCCCCCAATCCTTTGATCATCTTTGTTGCTCTTCTCTGTACTCTTTCTAGAGTCTCAGCATTTTTTTTTACATTGTGGTGACCAAAACTGGATGCAACTGTGGCCTTACCAACTGTGGCCTTACCAAGGCCTTGTAAAGTGGTATTAACACTTCATGTGATCTTGATTCCATCCCTCTGTTAATGCAGCCTAGCACTGTGTTGGCCTTTTTGGCAGCTGCAGCACACGGCTGGCTCATATTTAGGGGATTGTCTAGGACTCCGAGGTCCCTCTCACAGTTACTACTATTGAGCAAGGTACCCCCTATGCTGTACTTGGGCATTTGGTTTTTCTTGCCTAAATGTACTTTTTTCACCATTGAATTTCATTTTGTGAGATAGCGTCCAGTGTTCAAGTCTGTCCAGGTCCTCCTGTATCCTAAGCCTGTCTTCTGGAATGTTGGCTATTCCTGCCAGCTTGGTGTCATCTGCAAATTTGATGAGTTCCCCATCTATCCCCTCGTCCAAATCGTTGAAGAAGATGTTGAAGAGCACTGGGCCCAGAACAGAGCCCTGGGGCACCCCACTACACACTTCCCTCCGTGTAGATGCGGTTCCATTGAGGACCCCACGCTGAGTACGGCCGGTCAGGTAGCAACCTAGTTGTGAATCTGGCTTCCCCATGGTCAGAAGTTTGCAAAAGGGGATCACGTGACCCCGGGGGACACGGCGACCGTCTTAAATATGAACCAGTTGCCAAGTGTCCGAATTTTGATCCCGTGACCTCGGGGATGCTGCCAAAGTCCGTAACTGTGAGTCAAATCTTTCAGTGCCATTGTAACTTTGAACGGTCACTGAATGAATCGGTCACTCTCAGCTTGGTTTGGTGACCGTTCAAAGTCACAACACCACCATAAGATGTAAGTTACAACCACGTTTCACACTTAACGATGGTCGCAGCATCCCGCAGTCGCGTGGATCCAAGATTTAGTGCTTGGCAACCGTCTCATCTTTACGACGGGTTGCAGTGTGTCCCCGGGGGGGGGGAGTCACGTGATCCCATTTTGCAAACTTCTGACAAGCAAACTCAACGGGGAAGCCGGGTTGACTTAACAACCGGGTCACTAACTGAAGCACTGCAGTGATTCGCTTAACCAAGGTGGCAAGGGACGCCGTACAATGGGGCAAGACTCGCTTAGCCAATTTCTCACTTAGCGACCTAAATTGTGGGCTCAGTTGTGGTCGTAAGACGAGGACCTCCTGTAAAAAGAAGTTGGAGGATCAATTGTACTCTCGTGGCCGCCATCTTGACTTTTTTGACTGACATCCCTGAAGATTCCCACTCCGCAAAGCATCTGCCCCCCCCTCTTCCCCTCCCAACCGGCTGTTACCTTCCAGCGACGTCGCATGACGTATCTCCGGAGCAGAACCTGAGATTTGAGCCGTCGGTTGACCCGCTTTGCTTTCTCAGCCAGGTTGTTCAGCCAGGGGTGCTGGAGGCACTGGGCTGCACTCATCCTCCCGCTGGGAGAAAGAGGAAGAAAAGAAGGCATTACAGGGTAGTCCTCGACATACGACGGTCCATTTAGTGACGGCTCAAAGCACTGAAAAAAAGTGACTTAGGACCGTTTTTCAGAACTACCACCTTAGCAGCAGCAAACCCCCCTCTCCGTGGTCACGTGATCAAAATGCGCCCGCTTGGCAACTGACTCATATTTACGACGGTCGGTCACGTGATTCCCCTTTTGCGTCCTTTTGACAAGCGAACTCAGTGGGGAAAATCAGACTCATTTAGCAACCGTGATAGTAACTTAGCAACTGCAGCGATTCACTTAAGAACGGTGGACAGGAAGAATGTAAAACGGGGCAAAACCTCATTTAGCAATTGTCTCCCTTGACCCAAAAATAAAAAAATAAAAATAAAAATGGGGGCTCCATTGCCGTCGTAAAGTGAGGACGAACTGTACCAGCCTCTGGCGAGACAAAACCACCATCTTGGGTCCGGTTGGAAAAAGGGAGTTTTCCAAGATTTTATCCAGCTGGTCTGGCACGGGGGGCATTGCTGCGGCCACCTTCGGCCAGTAAGTAATAGTAATAGTAGTAAAGTTGGAAGGGACCTTGGAGGTCATCTAGTCCAACCCCCCGCTCAGGCAGGAAACCCTACACCATTTCGGACAAATGGCTGTCCAGTCTCTTCTTAAAAACTTCCAGTGTTGGAGCATTCACCGCTTCTGGAGGCAGGCGTTTCCACTGGTTAATTGTTGTCACTGTGAGGAAGTTTCTCCTTAGTTCTAGGCTTTCTCCGGTGACACTGCGGTCCTGATTGTTAGTTTAAAGCCGGCTTTAAAGCCACCGCGGAATTGGTAAAAGTTGACTGCAACTTGTTCAGTTGTAACTTTTGAGTATATAGAGCCAAGTCTGGTCTAGTGGTTAGGGCACCAGGCTAGAAAGTGGGAGACGGTGAGTTCTAATCCTACCTTACGCATGAATTCTGACTGGGTGTCTTTGGGCCAATCACCAGGAGACGGTGAGTTCTAGTCCTGCCTTAGGCATGAAAGCCAACTGAGTGACTTTGGGCCAATCAGCAGGAGACAGTGAGTTCTAGTCCCGCCTTAGGCACGAAAGCCAGCTGGTTGACTTTGGGCCAATCACCAGGAGACGGTGAGTTCTAGTCCCACCTTAGGCACGAAAGCCAACTGGGTGACTTTGGGCCAATCACCAGGAGATGGTGAGTTCTAGTCCCGCCTTAGGCATGAAAGCCAGCTGGGTGACTTTGGGCCAATCCCCAGGAGACGGTGAGTTCTAGTTCTGAACTTAACCATGAAAGCCAGTTGGGTGACTTTGGGCCAATCCCCAGGAGACGGTGAGCATCCAGAAGCCAAAAATCAGGAAGAATCTAGTGGTGAAATGACCAGCCTAGACATCAGGAGTCGGTGAGTTGTAATCCCTCCTTAGGCGTGAAAGCTGGCTGGGTGACTTTGGGCCAATCACCAGGAGACGGTGAGTTCTAGTCCCGCCTTAGGCACGAAAGCCAACTGGGTGACTTTGGGCCAATCACCAGGAGATGGTGAGTTCTAGTCCCACCTTAGGCACGAAAGCCAACTGGGTGACTTTGGGCCAATCACCAGGAGATGGTGAGTTCTAGTCCCGCCTTAGGCATGAAAGCCAGCTGGGTGACTTTGGGCCAATCACCAGGAGACGGTGAGTTCTAGTTCTGAACTTAACCATGAAAGCCAGTTGGGTGACTTTGGGCCAATCCCCAGGAGACGGTGAGTTCTAGTCCCGCCTTAGGCATGAAAGCCGGCTGGGTGACTTTGGGCCAGCCCCTCTCCCTCAGCCCAACCCATCTCACATGCTGGCTGGAGAATTCTGGGAGTTGAAGTCCACCAGCTGCCAAGATTGGACCCCCCTGTTCTAAGGATTGGAGGGTCAGGCCTTGCCCTCCTGTGTTGAGGCACTGAGTCTAGACTAAGTCCCTGTTTGACCCCTCTGCCCGTCTGCGAGGGTGGCTCTCCAACACACGGACCCTTTTTGCTTGATGATCAGGTTGGAGACAAAATCTTTGGCTTCGTCAGAGATGCCCTCAAAGGCTTCCTCGTCGAAATACCACTCCGACTTCAAGACGTTGTTGAGGGTTTCCGGGTCGTTGTCTCCCATGAAAGGGGAGAGACCGCTCAGCCTGGAAGGGAGGGAGGGAGGGAGAGACAGAGAAGACGAGAACATAAAACGTCTGCAGAGGGTGAGGTCCTCCAGCCAGGAGACAGTCCAGCTCCACAAGGCCAAGTCTGTCCGCAAGGTGAGTTCAACAGGACGGATTTGGGGGGGGGGGCTGGGCGTGGATTATGGAGTCTTCCCCCAACCTGCTGGCAGACCTCAAATGCCATGGCGGTCTATCCCAACGGTACTTTTTCAAGAGGCAAGTGGACATTCTTGTTTTTCCTTTGAAGACGTTTCGCTTCTCATCCAAGAAGCTTCTTCAGGTTCTGACGGGATGATGGGGAAGGGAAGGGTTTATACTCCTTGCAGACAGCTGGTCATTTGCATGGTTTTAGAGAGTCATTGAGGCCACCTGAAGGTTTATCTGTGTCCTCAAGGTGACCTGAGTAGTGCAAATGGGTGTGGAGCCTTCTACAACACCGTCCTTTCAACAGTTCCAAGAAGGCTCCACGCCCATTTGCACCACTCCGGTGAGCCTGAGGGCACAGGTAAGCCTCCAAGTGGCCTCAAGGACTCTTTAAAAGGATGCAAATGACCAGCTGTCTGCAAGGAGTATAAATCCTTCCCTTTCCCACCATCCAGTGGACTTTCTTGTTTTTTCTTTGAAAACGTCTTTGCTTCTCATCCCAGAAGCTTCTTCAGGTTCTGACTGGATGGTGGGGAAGGGAAGGATTTATACTCCTTGCAGACAGCCGGTCATTTGCCTTCTTTCAGAGAGTCGTTGAGGCCACTTGGAGGTTTACCTGTGTCCTCAGGGTCTCCTGAGGGGTGCAAATGGACGTGGAACCTTCTACAACACGGTCCTTTTAGGAGTTCCAAGAAGGCTCCACGCCCATTTGCACCACTCCGGTGACCCTGAGGACACAGATAAGCCTCCAAGTGGCCTCAACGACTGTCTAAAACAGTGGTTCCCAATCTTTTTAATGCCACGACCCCCAACCGATCGTACATCGAGGACTACTCAACCGGTCGTAAGTCAAGGACTACTCAACTGGTGCAGCCCCATTTGCAGAATGGGACTTTTGGCAGGCTCAGCAGGGCAGAGACAGCCTGGACAATTCCTATTGGCTTTTGAAAGCCCATAGAATTAGACTCTATTCAAGAGAGTCTATTCTATGGGCTTTCAAAAGCCAAGAGAATAAAAGGGAGTAGCACAGCTAAGGAAAAGGGGGGAAAAAATGGCGGACTGCGTTGTTTGGCGACCCCCGTGAAATGGTCACTCAACCCCAAATGGGGTCCCGACCCACAGGTTGAGAACCTCTGGTCTAAAAGAAGGCAAATGACCAGCTGTCTGCAAGGAGTACAAATCCTTCCATTTCCTCACCATCCAGTCAGAGCTGAAGAAGCTTCTGGGATGAGAAGCGAAACGTCTTCAAAGAAAAACAAGGAAGTCCAGTTGCCTTGTAGAAAAAGCCCCTTTGGGACAACCAGGACCTGGATGGCTGAGAACCTCCATGGACAATTTAGCCATGCACTTGGGGATGAACCCCCATGCACGGATGTCCAGAAAACATGGCAGACGAGAAGAACCATTTGCACTTTAGATGAACAACACAGACTCATTCCCATCATCCTGTGCCTGTCTCCATCCAGGAAGGGACCCAGGGCAGAAGACATCCTGCAGCCAAGAAGACTCCACCCCCATTTGCACCACTCAGGTGACCCTGAGGACACAGGTAAGCCTCCAAGTGGCCTCAACGACTCTCTAAAAGAAGGCAAATGACCAGCTGTCTGGAAGGAGTATAAATCCTCCCCTTCCCCATCATTTGGTCAGAACCTGAGGAAGCTTCTCGGATGAGGAGAGAAACGTCTTCAAAGGAAAAACAAGAAAGTCCAGCTGCCTCGTGGAAAAGCATCTTTGGGACAACCCTGACCTGGATGACTGAGAATCTTTATAGACCCCAAATCCACGTTAACTTAAGCCAGCTTTAAAGATTTTTGCAATGGGGTGCATGCTGCAAACCCCTAGATTTAGGGTCACTATTGCTCCTGGGGAGGAAAGCTATGGCAAATCTAGACAGTACACTAAAAAGCAGAGACATCACCTTGCCAACAAAAGTGCGTATAGTCCAGGCCATGGTTTTCCCAGTTGCAATGTGTGGCTGTGAAAGTTGGGCCATAAGAAAGGCTGAGCGCCAAAGAATGGAGGCCTTTGAACTCTGGTGCCAGAGAAGACTCCTGCGAGTCCCCTGGACTGCAAGGCGATCCAACCGGTCAGTCCTGGAGGAGATCAACCCCGACTGCTCTTTAGAAGGCCAGATCCTGAAGTTGAAACTCAAGTCCTTTGGCCACCTAATGAGAAGGAAGGACTCCCTGGAGAAGAGCCTGATGCTGGGAAAGATGGAGGGCAAGAGAAGAAGGGGACGACAGAGAAGGAGATGGCTGGATGGAGTCACTGAAGCAGTAGGTGTGAACTTAAATGGACTCCAGAAGATGGTAGAGGACAGGAAGACCTGGAGGAACGTGGTCCAGGGGGTTGCGATGGGTTGGACACGACTTCGCAATTAACAACAACAATCCATATCTATCTATCTATCTATCTATCTATCTATCTATCTATCTATCTATCTATCTATCTATCTATCTATCTATCTATCTATCCATCCATCCATCCATCCATCCATCCATCCATCCATCCATCCATCCACCTAATGAGAAGGAAGGACTCACTGGAGAAGAGCCTGATGCTAGGAAAGATGGAGGGCAAGAGAAGAAGGGGACGACAGAGAAGGAGGTGGCTGGATGGAGTCCCTGAAGCAGGAGGCGTGAGCTTCAATGGACTCCAGAAGATGATAGAGGACAGGAAGGCTTGGAGGAACGTGGTCCATGGGGTCGCGATGGGTCGGACATGACTTCGCAACTAACAACATCTATCTATCCATATCTATCTATTTATCCATCTATCTATCTATCTATCTATCTATCTATCTATCTATCTATCTATCCATCCATCCATCCATCCATCCATCCATCCATCCATCCACCTAATGAGAAGGACTCCCTGGAGAAGGGCCTAATGCTGGGAAAGATGGAGGGCAAGAGAAGAAGAGGACAACAGAGAAGGAGGGGGCTGGATGGAGTCACTGAAGCAGTAGGCGTGAACTTAAATGGACTCCAGAAGATGGTGGAGGACAGGAAGGCCTGGAGGAACGTGGTCCATAGGGTCGCGATGGGTCAGACCCAACCAACAACAATGCTGTCCCCTGCACCCCGACTCACAGCATGTATGCGATCACCCCCATGCTCCACATGTCGCTGCTGTAGGAGACCGGCTCGTAGCTGACCACCTCCGGCGGCAGGAATTCCGGAGTGCCAAAGTTGACTTTTAGTTTTTCGCGGGGGTTGAACCTGTCCAGGGGAGGAGAAGAAGCTGAATTGGTCCTGGCACATTGGAACAGAGGTAGTCCTCGAATTACGACCAAATTCGAGCCCAACAGGGATGTCGCTCAGTGAGAAGTTCGTTAAGTGAGTTTTGCCCCATTTTACGACAGGTCGCAAAAGGGGAGCACGTGACTTTGGGACACTGCGACTGTCATGAAGGTGAGTCAGTGGTCAAGCATCCGGATGTAAGTCACGCGACCGTGGGGGTGCTGCAACGGTCGTAAGTGTGAAAAATGGTCATTCAGTGCCAGTAACGGTCACTAAGTGCCAATAACAGTCACTAAGCGAACTGTTGTAAGATGAGGACTACCTGTATGCCTCCCTGACACACCCTTTTCGCCCCCACCCCTTCCAGGTAAACCAAGGGGTTGGACTAGATGACTTCCAAGGTCCCTTCCAACTTTATTATTATTAGTAGTAGTATTAGTATTAGTACTACTACTACTACTACTATTAAAGATGCACCAGACTGGGACCTCCTTGAGCCCTAAGTGTTATTCCAGCGTGATCTGGCTAGGTATCCATTCAATTCAATGGGAGAGGGGAGAGAAATGTATTTATCTGGCATGTAACATAGCTAATTTCAGTACAAAAGTCAAACGTCATTACTCTTCTCCACGGGTCATAATGCTGTACAACGGTCAAAAAATTAAATATTGGGGGTGGGGGAATCTTGACCTGTCCCCCAATGCATAAGGAGACAAAAATAAGATTAAGTTTGGAGAAACTCTTTTACAACAATGCGCCCATCAGCCCAAATTGTGAAAACAAAGACTCGGGTTAGAGGAAAAAAAATGTGCACAAACTGGAGATCAGGGTTGGTGCATTTTAATTTTCTCCATCGGGAACAGAACACTGATGGAAGAGGATCTTTCTAGGATTGCAGATGGGAGGATGCTAGAAGGGAGCTAGCAGGAGGGTCAGGATGCTAGAAGGGAGGGGGGCTTGTGGAGAGGAGGAGGAGGAGGACTGTGTGGCCCTTGATGTTCTCTGAGCTTGTTTTCTTGGCAGATGTTTCATGACCCAACTAGGTAACATCTTCAGTGCTTGGAAAGTGTGGGGTTTGTGGAGAGGAGGAGGAGGAGGACAGGGAGAGGGAGAAGGAGGAGGAAGAGGAGGAGGAGGACTGTGGGGTCCTTGGTGCTCTCTGAGCCTGGTTGTTTTCTTGCAGACATTTCATGACCCAACTAGGTAACGTCATCAATGCTAGAAGGGAGGGGGGCTTATGGAGAGGAGGAGGAGGACTGTGTGGCCCTTGATGTTCTCTGAGCTTGTTTTCTTGGCAGATGTTTCATTACCCAACTAGGTAACATCTTCAGTGCTTGAAAGGAGTGGGGTTTGTGGAGAGGGGAGAGGAGAAGAAGGAGAAAGAAGAGGAGGAGGAGGACTGTGGGGTCCTTGGTGCTCTCTGAGCTTGATGGTTTTCTTGCAGACGTTTCATGACCCAACTCGCTAACTTCATCAGTGCTAGAAGGGAGGGGACTTGTGGAGAGAAGGAGGAGGAGGAAGGAAGGAAGGAAGGAAGGAGAAGGAAGAGAAGGAGAAAGAGAAGGAGAAGGAGAAGGACTGTGGGGTCCTTGGTGCTCTCTGAGCTTGATGGATTTCTTGCAGACGTTTCATGACCCAACTCGCTAACTTCATCAGTGCTAGAAGGGAGGGGACTTGTGGAGAGAAGGAGGAGGAGGAAGGAAGGAAGGAAGGAAGGAGAAGGAAGAGAAGGAGAAAGAGAAGGAGAAAGAGAAGGAGAAGGAGAAGGACTGTGGGGTCCTTGGTGCTCTCTGAGCTTGATGGTTTTCTTGCAGACGTTTCATGACCCAACTCGCTAACTTCATCAGTGCTAGAAGGGAGGGGACTTGTGGAGAGAAGGAGGAGGAGGAAGGAAGGAAGGAAGGAAGGAAGGAAGGAGAAGGAAGAGAAGGAGAAAGAGAAGGAGAAGGAGAAGGACTGTGGGGTCCTTGGTGCTCTCTGAGCTTGATGGTTTTCTTGCAGACATTTCATGACCCAACTAGCTGACTTCATCAGTGCTAGAAGGGAGGGGGCTTGTGGAGAGAAGGAGGAGGAGGAGGAGGAGGAGGAGGAGGAGGAGGAAGGAAGGAAGGAAGGAAGGAAGGAAGGAGAAGGAGGAGGACTGTGGGGTCCTTAGTGCTCTCTCAGCTTTGTTGTTTTCTCGCTGAGATTTTATGACCCAACTAGGTAACATCATCAGTGATATAAACAAAGCGCAAAGCCCCCTTCTTTCCTAGCCCTGATGATGCTCTCCAGTTTGGTAACGAGACATCTGCCTGAACGCAACCAGGTTCAGAGAGCACCCCCACCAGAACAGAAGACGTGAGAGGTGCTCAATGAGAGACCGAGAGAGATCAGAATGGGTTTGTCCTTCTCTGACCCAGCAGAGGAGAAGACACATGGTCAGAGAAAAGCCTGGCCACCCCGGTCCCCGTATTACCTTCGAGCAAATCCAAAATCAATGATCTTCACCATGTGGCCAGTGGCCGTCACACACAGGATGTTGTCGGGCTGCAGAAAAAGGAAAAATGGGGTGTGCACGTGAAAGGGAATAGAAAGGTCTTTGGGGGGTTGAGAAGAGCAGAGGAAACTATGGACAAATCTCTTCTCTAACAACCACAACCACAACAACAACAACAATAGAGAGGCAGGCCCCTGCCACATCACACCCCAGGCTTAGCAACTGTGGATAAGAAAGATGGAAAAGTCTGGACTGTGGATGTGTTAGCGCCTGGAAACAGCCAAAGAGAAGACAAAGGACTGGAGAACACAACGAAACACAAAGACCCGCAAATAGAAATAGAACGCCTGTGGTAAACGAATGCAGAGGGGGGGTACCAAAATGCCTGAAGCATCCCTTGAATTGCATTGACACACGATCCCCATCAGTCAATTGCGAAAGGCAGCTTGACTTGGAGGAGCTGACATCCTCCGACAATATCTCTAACCCAGGGGTGTCAAACTCAATTTCATTGAGGGCCGCATCAGCATTGCAGTTGCCCTGGGGGGGGGGGGAGCGGGGGAGTGGCCTACTGGGTGGGCGTGGATGGAGTGGGTGTGGCCTACTGGCTGGAGTGAGTGTGGCTGTGTTCCAAGATCTCAGGGGCTGCCCCAAAGAAGAGGGAGTCAAGCTATTCTCCAAAGCGCCTGAAGGCAGGACAAGAAGCAACGGATGGAAACTCATCACGGAGAGAAGCAACCTAGAACTAAGGAGAAACTTCCTGACAGTGAGAACAATTAACCCGTGGAACAACCTGCCTCCAGAAGCGGTGAATGCTCCAACACTGGGAGTTTTTAAGAAGAGACTGGGCAGCCATTGGTCCGAAATGGTATAAGGTTTCTGCCTGAGCAGAGGGTTGGACTAGATGACCTCCAAGGTCCCTTCCAACTTTATCATTATTATTATTATTATTACTGGGTGGGCGTGGCCAGCTCTACATCATTCGCGTCAAGGGTGCCTGTAGGGGGCCTGGGCAGGAGTGGGACAGATCTGAGGGTCTCTGTCAGAAGGGGGTGAGACCAGGGCAAGTGCCAAGACATGATCCATTGGAGGAGCCCCACTGCCTGCTAAAACCCCTCCGTCGGAGCCTATCAAGCCAGATAGGTGAAGTAGGCGAGAGCCATTTGCTGGCCACTTCCAGGCGATGGTGCATTTCTTCATTCCTCACAAAGGGTGACCCCTCCCCAGCATGGACCCAGGAGGCGGGGCTGATGTGGCAGGGGCCGGTTCCTCGCTGTTTCCAGACGGCCTTAGCCTTGTGGGGCTAAGACTGAATGCATTTCAGCATAGATGGCCACCACAAAATTGTACATTGGCTCCCGGCCGGCCTGGGCCAGGGCCAAGGCAGTGGGGGGCCGTTCCCTCACTGTCTCCTGGATGGCTTCACGGGCCACATGAAACCACTTTGCGGGCCACATCCGGCCCCCAGACCTTGTGTTTGACATGTCTGCTCTAACCCCATCAAATGACCACCTCTGCTTATCGCAGATCGTTGGAAAGGGGAGCAAACACACCAAATCCAGTCTCAACAACTGGCTGGCTGTGAAACCGACTATAATAATAATAATAATATCGATATCGGTCAATTGCAAAAGGCAGGTTGACTCGGAGCAGCTGACATCCTGTGACGATCCATTTAAAACTCCATCCAACAACAACTGGCTATCCCAGGTCCTTGGGAAGGACTTGACCGGTAGACCAACAGGTAGTAGACCTGATAGGTAGACAGAAATGCCAAGTCCACTCTCAACATCTGGCTGATTGTGGCACCAACCATAATAATAATGCTAATAGTGATAGGTCCCTCGGGGGCAGTCCTAAAACATCTGGAGCACCGCTGAAACACCAATGGCATTGGCAAATTCACCGTCGGTCAACTGCAAATGCTAAAGCTTAAAGCATCCAGCTGACCCTTAAACACACACACACATAAACCCAGACACATTGCAAAAAGCAAAAGAATCTGGTACATTTTTGAGGGGGGGGAATCAAGCGATTCTCCAAAGCAGTGGTTCTCAACCTTTTTAATGCTGCGACCCCCAACTGGTCGTAAGTCGAGGACTACTCAACTGGTGCAGCACCGTTTGCAGAATGGGACTTTTGGCGGGCTCAGCAGGGCAGAGACAGCCTGGACAATTCCTATTGGCTTTGGAAAGCCAATAGAATTAGACTCTATTCAAGAGAGTCTCTTCTATTGGCTTTCAAAAGCCAATAGAATAAAAGGGAGGAGCACAGCTAAGGAAAAGGGGGGAAAAAATGGCGGATTGCGTTGTTTGGTGACCCCCGTGAAATGGTCGTTCGATCCCAAATGGGGTCCTGACCCACAGGTGGAGAACCACTGCTCCAAAGCATCACAAGGCAAGACAAGAAACAACGGGTGGAACCGTATCAAGGAGAAAAGCAACCTAGAACTAAGGAGAAAATTCCCAGTGGTTAGAACAATTAACCAGTGGAAGGGCTTGTCTTCAGACTTTGTGGGTGCTTCATCACTAGAGGTTTTGAAGAAGAGATTGGACAAGCCATTTGTCTGGAATTCTATAGGGCAGTGGTGGCGAACCTATGGCACGTGTGCCAGAGGTGGCACTCAGAGCCCTCTCTGGGCACACGTGCCATGCCCCGGAGATGGCACCTGTCCCTCTTCAACCAGCCGCCCGCTAACTCGCCGAGGTCCCACGTGGCCGGATGCATCCCAGTACGGCTGGTTTCCCTCCCCCCATCCCAACCCTCCTGGCCTCGCATGCTCTCCTTTTCCCGGGCACGACCCACTGCATCGCCTCCTCAGCTGTTGGCCAGCCGGCCAGCTCAGAGGCGGCTTCTCTGAACTGCGGGCGGCGGGCTGTGGAGCCCCAGAATGCGCCAGTCGAGGGGCCGGCAGGCTGTGGTTGCTGACGGACACTGTCGGCCCCCATGTAATAGTAATAGTAGTAAAGTTGGAAGGGATCTTGGAGGCCATCTAGTCCAACCCCCTGCTCAGACAGGAAACCCTACACCATTTCGGACAAATGGCTGTCCAATCTCTTCTTAAAACTTCCAGTGTTGGAGCATTTACTGCTTCTGGAGGCAGGTTGTTCCACTGTTCTCACTGTCAGGAAGTTTCTCCTTAGTTCTAGGTTGCTTCTCTCCTTGATTAGTTTCCACCCGTTGCTTCTTGTCCTGCCTTCAGGTGCTTTGGAGGATAGCTTGACTCCCTCTTCTTTGGGGCAGCTCCTGAGATATTGGAATACTGCTATCATGTCCCCCCTTGTCCTTCTTTTCGTTAAACTAGACATACCCAACTCCAGCAACCGTTCCTTGTATGTTTTAGCCTCCAGTCCCCTGATCCTCTTTGTTGCTCTTCTCTGTACTCTTTCTAGAGTCTCAACATCTTTTTTACATCGTGGTGACCAAAACTGGATTCAGGATTCCAAGTGTGGCCTTACCAAGGCATTGAAGAGTGGTATTAATACTTCACGTGAAGTGCTCGTTGGCCTCCGTGCGCGGGAGCCGATGGTGTCAGGCAGCGGCCGCCCCAACCCCTGGCCCGCCTTGCCCTGCGACAATGGCACCCCCACCCTGCATCGCCTTGCCTCACCCCGCAGGACGAGCCTCCTGCCCACTGCCCCACCTGCCAGAGACCCCCTGGATCTCCCCCCAACCCGCTCGGCCCCCACTGGCATCCCTCCGCACGAGCAACATCGAGCTGATCACGCCCACCTTGGCCACACCCACCCAGTCTGCCATGACCACCACAGCCACGTCCACCCAGTGGGCCACGCCCACCTGGCGCCCGGCGATAAGTGGGTTTGGGGTTGCAGTTTGGGCACTCGGTCTCTAAACGGTTCGCCATCACTGGTATAGCCTCTCCCGCTTGAGCAGGGGGTTGGACTAGATGACTTCCGAGGTCTCTTTCAACCCTATTATACTGTGGTCTAAGCTGGGGCTGCTGCATCACTGGATGTTTTTAAGTAGAGACTGGACAGACATTTGTCTGGAGTGCTGTAGGGTCTCCTGCTTGAACAGGGGGTTGGACTAGATGACCTCCCAGGTCCCTTCCAGCTCTATTCTTCTGTTATTCAGTTACATTCAGCCTGGGCCACTCTGGGAAGCCTTCTGCAGGAAGCCATGATAATCTGGAGCCCTGGCACACTGCCCCCATTGATGGAGCCCACAGCCTTCCCACACGTTTGGTCTTCCGTGGAATCTGGCCCATCCCACTTGTGGGGCTCAGCACGCCGTTCCCCCCAGGCCCTCCTACCTTAAGGTCCAAGTGCAGCACCCTCATCTGATGCATGAAAAGGATTCCTTCGCAGATCTGCCGCACAAACACCATGCAGTCCACCTCGGTCAGTTGGTAATCCTCATCAATGATCCGTTCAAAGAGTTCGCCCCCTTCCACGCTGGATGGGAAATCGAGGTTGGGGTCAGGACAGCACATGAGGCAGCCACCCCCAGGAGCATCGGGACCATACAGCCCTTAGACCTAGATACCGCTTTACAGCGCTTTACGGCCCTCTCTGAGCATTTTGCCCCCCCAATAATCTGGGTCCTGAGGAGATAGATAGATAGATAGATAGATAGATAGATAGATAGATAGATAGATAGATAGATAGATAGATAGATAGATAGATGGATGGATGGATGGATGGATGGATGGATGGATGGATGGATGGATGGATGGATGGATGGATGGAGATAAGAGATGATAGATAGATAGATAGATAGATAGATAGATAGATAGATAGATAGATAGATAGATAGATAGATAGATAGATAGATAGATAGATAGATAGATATGGATGGATGGATGGATGGATGGATGGATGGATGGAGATAAGAGATGAGAGATAGATAGATAGATAGATAGATAGATAGATAGATAGATAGATGGATGGATGGATGGATGGATGGATGGATGGATGGATGGATGGATGGATGGATGGAGATAAGAGATGAGAGATAGATAGATAGATAGATAGATAGATAGATAGATAGATAGATAGATAGATAGATAGATAGATAGATAGATAGATAGAGATGGATGGATGGAGATAAGAGATGAGAGATAGATAGATAGATAGATAGATAGATAGATAGATAGATAGATAGATAGATAGATAGATAGATAGACAGACAGGTAGGTAGATAGGTAGATAGGTAGGTAGGTAGATAAATATATAAAGATATGATAGACAAACAGATTAATGATAGATAGATAGATAGATAGATAGAGATGAGATGAGAGATGGATGGATGGATGGATGATAGAGATGAGAGATAGATAGGTAGATAGGTAGGTAGGTAGATAGATAGATAAATATATAAAGATAAGAGATGATAGATAGACAGATAGATCATAAAATGGGGTGAAACTCACTTCACAAATGTCTCATTCAACAACAGAAACGGGCTTAGTTGTGGTCGTATGTCAAGGACTACCTGTAAGCCCTCCACTTACAATCGTTCATTTGGTGACCGTTTGAAGTTACAAAGGCACTGAAAAAGTGACCTATGACCGTTTCCCACACTTACGACTGTTGCGGCATCTCTATGATCATGTGATCAACAGTCAGATGCTTGACAACGGACTCAATGTTGGCCAAGGTCGTTGAGCGAATCGCTGCCGTTGTTAAGTGAATTGTGCAAATCCGTCTTCCCCAAACCAGAAGGGACGGTTGCAAATGGTGTTCACGCGACTTTGGGACACTGCAACCATCATAAATATAGGGAGTCCTCGACTTACGACCGTTGGCTTCGTGCCCATTGGAAGTTGCCGTGGCACTGAAAAAAGTGACTGATGAATGTTTCCCACACTTACGACCGTTGCAGCATCTCTGTGACCATGTGATCAAAATTCACGTGACTCGGTTTTTATGACGGTCGCAATGTCCCGGTGTTGCACTGATCCCCTTTTATGACCATCTGACAAGCAAAGCCAATGGGGGAAGCCGGATTCACTTAACAACCCTGTTACTCACTTAATAACCACAGGGATTCACTTAACGGCTGCGGTAAGGAAGGTCGTAAAATGGACCCAGAGAAATGTTGGGCTCAGTTGTGGCCGTAAGTCAAGGACTACCTGTACATGCAAGACGGGACCACCTCTCCACCCCCCCCCCTTTCAGGCCACTCACAATTCCATGAAGAGCATGATCTCCCGGGGCGTCTCCACGGCGTCGTAAAGCTGGATCAAGTTTCGGTGGTTGAGCTGGTTCATCACATCGATTTCAACTTCGGCCGTTTCCTGTCGGGAAAAAGCTGCACTGCAGGGACTGGAGAGGGGAGGGGCAGGGAGGCCACTGGCCCTGGCAGCCCCCCCCCACTTCCATAACACCCCCCAGGTCTCCCCAAAAGGCCTACCCGGTCTTTGGGGCCCTGCTTCTTAATGATCTTCACAGCCAGTTTGAGGTCCGTGTCCTTCACTGTGCACGTGCGGACTTCTCCAAACTTTCCCCTGGGGCGGGAGAGGGGGAGGGAAATCCAGGTTTGCCTTTTGGGGGCAATATTCATGCTTTTATATTTTGGTTTTTAGGGGAAGGAAGGAAGGAAGGAAGGAAGGAAGGAAGGAAGGAAGGAAGGAAGGAAGGAAGGGGAGGGGGAGGGAGGGAAAGAAAGAAGGAAAGAAGGAGGGAGAAAAGGAGGGAGGAAGAAAGGAAGGGAGGAGGGAGGGAGGGAAGAAGGAAGGAGGAAGAAGGAGGGGAGGGAGGGAGGGAGGAGGGAAGGAGGAGGAGGGAAGGAAGGAAGGGAGGAGGGAGGGAAAGAGGGAGAGAGGAGGAGGGAAGGAAGGGAGGAAGGAAGAAGGGAAAAGAAAAGTAAGAGAAAGGAAGGAAGGAAGGGAAAGGAAAGAAGAAAAAAGGGAAGGAAGAGGAAAGAAGGAAGGAAGGAAGGAAGGAAGGAAGGAAGGGGAGGAGGGAGGGAGGGAAAGAAAGAAGGAAGGAAAGAAGGAAAGAGGGAGAAAGAAGGAAGGAAGGAAGGAAGGAAGGAAGGGGAGGGGGAGGGAGGGAAAGAAAGAAGGAAAGAAGGAGGGAGAAAAGGAGGGAGGGAGGAAGAAAGGAAGGGAGGAGGGAGGGAAGGAAGGAAGGAGAAAGAAGGAGGGGAGGGAGGAAGGAGGGAAGGAGGAGGAGGGAAGGGAGGAATGGAGGGAAAGAGGAGGAGGGAAGGAAGGGAGGAAGGAAGGAGGGAAAAGAAAGAGAAAGGAAGGAAGGGAGGAAAGAAGGAAGGATGGAAGGAAGCAGAGGAGGGAGGGAAGGAAGGAGGAAGAAGGAAGGAAGAAAGGGAAAAGGAAGGAAAGAAGGAAGGAAGGAAGAAGGGAGGAAGGGAGGAAGGAAGGGGAGGAGGAGGAGGAGGGAAGGAGGGAGGGAAAGAGGGAGAGAGAAGGAGGGAGGGAAGGAAGGGAGGAAGGAGGGAAAAGAAAGAGGAAGGAAGGGAGGGAGGAAGGAATATTTCCTCTAATATGCTTCCCAATATCCTTCTTCTCTTTCAAGACTCCCACCTAAAGTTTCCAACTTAGGCAAGAGGGAGCGAGATGGTTGGATTCACACAACCTTGCCAAACTCAGGTCAACGGAGAATTCCGTGAGCTCCATTCCCACAATAGCCTGCAGGTGACCTTTTCTCTGGGGCTCAATGCATGCTGCAGACCCCACCCAGGGGGGGGGGGCAAGCGTGGCTCAATTCCTGAACGCAACTAAGACCACCAATCACTCCAATAAGCGGGTTACAGTAAGCGTCAAATTTCGCCTCGTCTGAAAAACATGCAGGTATCACCTGCCACCGTGTAGTGGAAGCCCCGCCCCCTTTGTGCAATGTATACTTAAAAGGCGGAGCTTCCCTGCTGCATTCACAGCCGCCATCTTGACTTTTTTTGACCCGGCCAAGCTATGCCTTTGGTTTACACCAACAGAGAGATTAAAAAATAAAAAATAAAGGAAGTTTTAACACATCGTGGGAAAAACCAGACAGCATAGAACAAAGAAAAATAGAATTGAAAGGGACTGTGGAAATCTTCTACTCCAATTCCTGGTCAAGCAGGAGACCCTTTCCAGGGATGTCCAAACTTGGGAACTTTAAGACTTGTGGACTTCAACTTCAGTTGGGGAATTCTGGGAGTTGAAGTCCACAAGTCTTAAAGTTCCCAAGTTTGGACACCTTTACCCTCTACAACTCTGGACAAATGGCTGTCCAGTCTCTTCTTGAAGACCTCCAGAGATGGAGCATGCACAGCTTCTGAAGGCAAGCTATTCCACTGAAGGACAGAACAACGGATCTGGAAAGGACCTTGGAGGTCTTCTAGTCCACCCCCTGTTCAACCAAGAGACCCTGTTTCATTCCGGTCAAAATAGCTGTCCAGTCTCTTCTTGTGGAGCACCCACAACTTCTGGAAGCAAGCGGTCCCACTGATTCATCCTTCTCCACTATCGGGAAACTTCTCCACTTGGTCCAAATCAGGTCTCCTTCCTTACCCCCCCAGGACTTCCTTTGTGTTCAGTTTGTAAGTATCTTTGAAGTCTCCAGTCCTCAGCGTGACAATGCGATGGGTGAAAGGCGCAGGGGGTGGGGGAGTGTCATCTGGAAGAGAGAGAGAGAGAGAGAGAGAGAGAGGTGTGTTTAAAAGAGGGATCAGCTCATTTCTGCTCTGAACCAGGTTACTACAGACTACTACTACTTTGAGCATCCATGCTCAAAGAGTGACATCTATGGGCCACCAAGGAAGTCTGTGCCTGGCTTGTAACACTCACAGCTGATGGGATTGCAGTCTGGATTAAGCCAGCTGTCCCAAGTAACCAGGAAGGTGCAAATGGATGATAGAATCATAGGTTTGGAAGGGACTTCGGAGGTCATCTAGTCTAACCCCCTGCTCAGGCAGGAAACTCTATGCCATTTTGGACAAATGGCTGTCCAGGCTCTTCTTAAAAACTTCCAGTGTTGGAGCATTCACAACTTCTGGAGGCAGGTTGTTCCACTGGTTAATTGTTCTAACTGTCAGGAAGTTTCTCCTTAGTTCCAGGTTGCTTCTCTCGATTAATTTCCATCCGTTGCTTCTTGTCCTGCCTTCAGGTGCTTTGGAGAATAGCTTGACTCCCTCTTCTTTGGGGCAGCCCCTGAGATACTGAAAGATTGCTATCATGTCCCCCCTCGTTCCTCTCTTCCTTAAACTGGACATTCCCAATTCCAGCATCTGTTCCTTGTATGTTTTAGCCTCCAGTCCCCTAATCATAATATTGCTCTTCTCTGCACTCTTTCTAGAGTCTCAACATCTTTCTTACATCCTAGTGACCAAAACTGGATGCTGTATTCCAAGTGTGGCCTTACCAAGGCCTTGTAAAGTGGTATTAACACTTCATATGATCTTGATTCTATCCCTCTGTTAATGCAGCCCAGCACTGTGTTGGCTTTTTTGGCAGCTGCAGCACATGGCTGGCTCCTATTTAAGTGATTGTCCACTAGGACTCCGAGATCCCTCTCACAGTTGCTACTATTGAGCAAGGTAGCACCTATACTATACCTGTGCACTTGGTTTTTCTTGCCTAAATGTAGAGCCTTACTTTTCTCACAACTGAATTTGAAACATTTAAAACTTATTAACATCATTTAGATAGCTTAGTATATTGTGTGTAAAAAAAGAAAAGGAAAAAAATTCTATTAATATTTTGGGTATCATTTTCTGCAAGCATAAATTTATTTGGCTTATTTGTCCAAAGCTGAGGATAATGTTGAAAAAGATCCACTACCATTCACATCAAAATTTTGTAATGTTTATATACTAAAACTTTCAATCCTAACCTGGTTATTGTACTTTTCTTTGAAGTGTTACTTAGTATGTATGTATACATACATATATAGGTATACACACACATACGCCATCTAGAGGATATACGTTTAATAGATGTTTGTATAATAAAGGGGTAGGCAACTTTGGCTCTTATGACTGGTGGACTTCAACTCCCAGAATTCCTCAGCCAGCAGGGGGGAACTATGGCCCCTTCACGACTCGTGGACTTCAACTCCCAGAATTCCTGAGCCAGCATGGGGGAACTATGGCCCCCTCATGACTGGTGGACTTCAACTCCCAGAATTCCTGAGCCAGCATGGGGGAACTATGGCCCCCTCATGACTGGTGGACTTCAACTCCCAGAATTCCTCAGCCAGCATGGGGGAACTATGGCCCCTTCATGACTCGTGGACTTCAACTCCCAGAATTCCTCAGCCAGCATGGGGGAACTATGGCCCCTTCATGACTCGTGGACTTCAACTCCCAGAATTCCTGAGTCAGCATGGGGGAACTATGGCCCCTTTATGACTCGTGGACTTCAACTCCCAGAATTCCTCAACCAGCATGGGGGAACTATGGCCCCTTCATGACTGGTGGACTTCAACTCCCAGAATTCCTGAGTCAGCATGGGGGAACTATGGCCCCTTCATGACTCGTGGACTTCAACTGCCAGAATTCCTCAACCAGCATGGGGGAACTACGCCCTCCTCATGACTCATGGACTTCAACTCCCAGAATTCCTCAGCCAGCATGGGGGAACTATGGCCCTTTCAAGACTGGTGGACTTCAACTCCCAGAATTCCTGAGTCAGCCTGGCTCAGCTTGGGAACTTCTCCCTTTCCCCTCAGCATGGCTGCCTCAGGAATTCTGGGAGTTGAAGTCCACGAGTCATGAGGGGGCCATAGTTCCCCCATGCTGGCTCAGGAATTCTGGGAGTTTAAGTCCACAAGTCATAAAAGAGCCAAGGTTGCCTACCCCTGGACATATTAAGAAAGAAAAAATAAACTGCAAATTTAACAAGAATTGGAGGATCCAATCTGAGTCAGTTATGCTAAATAGGTCACCTTAACAAAAAATCATTATCACAATAAAAAGAGAAATAGGAAAATAAAAATAATGAATTATGGGGAATACAGGTATGTGTATGTACATATGTGTGTGTGTGTGTGTGTGTGTGTGTGTATACAATTTCTGTTGCTAAGTGAGACAATTGTTAAGTGAATATTGCCCCATTTTATGACTTATTTTTCTTACGGTTGTTAAGTGAATCACTGAAGCTGTTAAATTCGTGACACGGTCGTTAAGTGAAATCCAGCTTCCCCCATTGATTTTGCTTGTCAAAAGTTTGCAGAAGGGGATCACATGAGTCCAGGATACCAAAACCGTCATAAATACGAGTCAGTTGCCCAATATTGGAGTTTTGATTACCTGACCGCAGGGGATGCTGCAACGGTCCCAAGTGTGAAAAACAGGCACACAAGTCCCTTTTTTCAGCACTGTTGCAACTTCGGATGGTCCCTAAAAGGAACGGTTGTAAGCCGAGGACTACCGGAGGAGCAAAAACCCCAATAGTTCATTTATTTATTTGTTTTTACTTGTAAAATTTAGAGGCCTCGAGGTAACTCCTGGCGGAGTTGCAATCATCAAGGATAAAAACGATGTAAATTAATGACATCAATAGCACAAAAAGTCCAATCTGCAGTGCAATTAAAAGATGGCGGGGCGGGAGCAGGAAGGGGTGTTAATCGATCAACACCCCCCCCCCCCGTCATGGTTCCGACAGATGAAACTCGTCCAAAGAACTTTGAGGCATTGTTTAACCTTAAAGAATCTTTTATTCGAGAAACGAAGCATCAGCACTACATAGTTAAAGCCAAAAATTAAATTCCCCTCGCCTGGGCACAAAGTAGCAAAGCACAATTCCCTCCTCCAATTAACTGTCATAAATCAGGACGGGGGGGGGGGGAACGTGACAGCAGTCTTCCAGTATCTCAGGGGCTGCCCCAAAGAAGAGGGAGTCAAGCTATTCTCCAAAGCGCCTGAAGGCAGGACAAGAAGCAACGGATGGAAACTAACCAAGGAGAGAAGCAACCTAGAACTAAGGAGAAACTTCCTGACAGTTAGAACAATTAACCAGTAGAACAACCTGCCTCCAGAAGTGGTGAATGTTCCAACCCTGGAAGTTTTTAAGAAGAGACTGGACAGCCATTTGTGTGAAATGGTATAGGGTTTCCTGCTTGAGCAGGGGGTTGGACTAGATGACCTCCAAGGTCCCTTCCAACTTTTATTATTATTATCGATCATCGCACAGTCAGCCAGATGTTCAGACTGGATTTGGCATTTTGTCTACCTATCGAGTCCTTACCCAGGACCTGGGATAGGCAGATGTGGATGTTTGATGGTATTACAGATATCGTCGCAGGATGGAAGCAGTTCCTAGTAAGGCCGCCTTTTGCAATTGACTAATAGCGAATTTGTCAATGCCAATTGTGTTCAAGTGGTGCTCCAGTTGTTTTGGGATTGCACCCAAGGAGCCTATGACTATTGGTACTACCCTTGCTTGCTTTTGCCACAGTCTTTCTATTTCTATTTGTAGGTCTTTGTATTTGGTTATCTTGTCCAGTTCTTTCTCTTCTATTCTGCTATCTCCAGGCACTGCCACGTCCACTATCCAGACTTTTTTGTCTTTCTTATCGACAATTGTTAAGTCTGGGGTGTTATGTTGCAGGTGCTTGTCTGTTTGAATTCTGAAGTCCCAGAGCAGTTTAATTTTATCATTTTCTATGACTTTCTCTATTTTATTATTATTATTATTATTATTATATTATTATCATCATCATCATCAACATCATCATCATCGCACAGTCAGCCAGATGTTCAGACTGGATTTGGCATTTTTGTCTACCTATTGAGTCCTTCCCAAGGATCTGGGATAGGCAGATGTGGATGTTTGATGGTATTACAGATCTCGTCGCAGGATGGAAGCAGTTCCTAGTAAGGCCGCCTTTTGCAATTGACTAATGGCAAATTATTATTATTATTATTATTATTATTATTATTATTATTATTATTATTAATAATCACATTCCCCAATTTGCTTGAAGCTCGGGCTTTCTCTCCAGCTCTCCAGCCCGCCAAATCTTTATCAATCCTGGACCAAATGACCTTGGGTTTCCACAGCTGAGTTATTATTGTTATGACCAACTGGACTCTCGTCCACATCCCCCCTCCCAGCACCAACGAACTCTAAAAGCGATAGAGAAAAGATGGCTGCATTTCCATCTATTGTCAAAGCAAGAACATCCGATGTTAGCAGCGTCAACACCCCCACTGGAGGGTCTTCAGGCCCTTCCGAAAAGATAGGAGGGTTGGGGGCAACCTCACATGGGGGGCTCAAGACCCTCGTGTTTCTGTACAGGTAGTCCTCGACTTATGAACCCAATTGAGCCCCAAATTTCTCAGGCTATGTGAGATGATTGCTAAGTGAATTTTGTCCTGTTTTACGACCTTTCTCACCACAGTTGTGAAGTGAATTAGGTCATTAAGTGAATCTGGCTTCCCCATTGACTTTGCTGGCCAGGAGGTCGCAAAAGGGGATCACGTGACCCTGGGGAGACACTGCGATCGTCGTAACTACAAGTCAGTCGCCAAGTTCTGAATTTTAATCACATGACCCCAGGGATGATGCAACGGTTGTGTGGAAAATGGTCATAAATCCCTTTTTTCAGGGCCATTGTAACTTTGAATGGTCACTAAATGAACTGTTGTAAGTTGAGGACAGAATTATAATATGCTGTTAATAATAATAATAATAATAATAATACGAGAAAGAACTGGAGAAGATAACAAAATACAAAGACCTACAAATAGAAATAGAAAGACTGTGGCAAAGGCAAGCAAAGGTAGTATTAATAGTAATAGGCTCCTTGGGTGCAATCCCAAAACAACTGGAGCACCACTTGAACACCATTGGCATTGACAAATTCGCTATTAGTCAATTGCAAAAGGCGGCCTTATTAGGAACTGCTTCCATCCTGCGACGATACCTGTAATACCATCAAACATCCACATCTGCCTATCCCAAGTCCTGGGTAAGGACTCGATAGGTAGACAAAATGCCAAATCCAGTCTGAACATCTGGCTGACTGTGCGATGATCAATAAAAATTGGAAGGGACGGAAACCCTATACTATGTCAGACAAATGGCTGTCCAGTCTCTTCTTAAAAACTTCCAGTGTTGGAGCATTCACAACTTATGGAGGCAGGTTGTTCCACTGGTTAATTGTTTCAACTGTCAGGAAGTTTCTCTTAGTTCTCGGTTGCTTCTCTCCTTGATTAGTTTCCATCCGTTGCTTCTTGTCCTGCCTTTGGAGGTGCTTTGGAGAATAGCTTGACTCCCTCTTTTTGGGGGCAGCCCCTGAGATACTGGAAGACTGCTATCATGTCCCCCCTCGTCCTTCTCTTCATTAAACTAGACATACCCAATTCCAGCCACCGTTCCTTGTATATTTTAGCCTCCGATCACCTAATCATCTTTGTTGCTCTTCTCTGTACTCTTTCTAGAGTCTCAACATCTTTTTTACATCGTGGTGACCAACTGGATGCAGGATTCCAAGTGTGGCCTTACCATGGCCTTGTAAAGTGGTATTAACACTTCAAGTGATCTTGATTCTATCCCTCTGTTAATGCAGCCCAGCACTGTGTGGGCTTCTTTGGCAGCTGCAGCACACGGCTGGCTCCTATTTAAGTGATTGTCCACTAGGACTCTGAGATCTCTCTCACAGTTGCTACTATTGAGCAAGATACTCCCTATGCTATACCTGTATATGTATAGACTACATATTTGTATTTCTGCACAAGACCAAGCCTTAAGAACAAACAAATCCAAAGCCAAAATTGAGAAGACAGCAACCAAACAGCAAATGCTGTCTCTGCAAAGAAGCTGAAGAAACAGTGGACCAACAACTGCTGCAAGGAGATCACCCAGACCAACTGCAAACAACGGCACGACAAAGTAGCCACAACGGTGCATCGGAAGATCTGCAAGAAACACCAGTTGCCTGCAAGCAAGGACTGGTGGGACTACAAAATAGAAAAAAAATCATAGGAAACGAAGAAGCTAAATTGCTCCGGGACTTTAGAACGCAAACAGACAGAGGCACAAAACTCCCCAGACTTAACAATTGTGAATAAAAAAAGGCAAAAAAAAAAAAAGTCTGAATAGTGGACGTGGCAGAACCTGGAGACAGCAGAAGAGAAAAAAAAAATCATAAAATACAAAGACCTGCAACTAGAAGTGTGGCAAAGGACAGCAAAAGAGGTCCCAACAGTAATAGGAGAAACTTCCTGACAGTGAGAACAATTAACCAGTGGATCAACCTGCCTCCAGAAGCAGTAAATGCTCCAACACTGGAAGTTTTTAAGAAGAGACTGGACAGCCATTTGTCCGAAATGGTGTAGGGTTTCCTGCCCGAGCAGGGGGTTGGACTAGATGACCTCCAAGGTCCCTTCCAACTTTACTATTATTATTATTATTATATCTGGAACGCCACTTGGACCCCCTCGGCATTGCCACAATCGCTAAAGGCAGTTTGCAAAAGGCAGTTTGACTCGCAACAGCTGACATTTATTTATTTATTTATTTATTAAAATTTATAGACCGCCCCACTCCCGCAGGACTCCGGGCGGCTAACAATAAAAACACAATATACCGTATTTTCCGGCGTAGAAGACGACTCGGCGTATAAGACGACCCCCGACTTTGGAGACGATTTGCATGCTTAGAAAGTCGTCTTATATGCCGGAAACTACACTATTTTCCAGCGTATAAGACGACTCGGCGTATAAGACGACCTCCGAGCGGAGATGATTTGCATGCTTTAGAAAGTCGTCTTATACGCCGGAAAATACGGTAACTTAACAAAACAAACAGTACAGTAACAGTCATCCAGGGGTCAGATTTTATAAACCCCAGGCCTGCCGGAAAAGCCAGGTCTTAAGCAGCTTGCGGAAAACCAACAGGGTGGGAGCGGTCCTAATCTCCGGGGGGAGCTGGTTCCAAGACGTAGGCGCCATCACAGAGAAAGCCCTCCCCCGCGGCCCCGCCAAATGGCACTGCTTGGCCGACGGGACCCGAAGGAGGCCCAGCCTGTGGGATCTAACCGGATGAAGGGAACTATGAGGTAGTAGGCGGTCTCACAAGTAGCCTGGCCCTGAGCCACATAGGGCTTTAAAGGTAATAACCAACACCTTGAATTGGACCCGGAGACCAATAGGCAACCAGTGCAGCTCGCGGAGGATAGGTGTAACGTGGGTGTACCGAGGAACACTCGCTATCACTCGCGCGGCTGCATTCTGGACCAACTGTAGTCTCCGAATACTTTTCAAGGGTAGCTCCATGTAGACAATCCTGCAATGAGACCTCTAACACCATCACACAAGCCACATCTCCTTATCCCAGGTCCTTGAGGAGGACCCAATAGGGCAGGGGTCCCCAACCTATGGGCTGTGGCCTACTCCTACCAGCCACCGGGCCGCAGAACAAGCTGGCCAGTGCGCGGACACCCTTGCACGCACTCAACCCCACTCGCGCTAGCACCCACAGACCCATTTGTGCATGTGTGCGGGACTAGCAACAGCGGCTAGTGCCTGCACGCCTACACAAACGGGGCTGCCAGTGCCTTGTGGGTGTGTGTGCGGCCACGTTTACATGCGCGCGCAAAGTTTCCCAGCTGCTCCCTTTTCTTCCAGGCTGCCAGCGTGAAAAGGTGCAACAGGGGCATAAAAATGCTAAATTCGAGTCTAAACAGCTGGCTGACCTCTGTGTGACCAGCTGCGATGATAATACTACAGGTCGTCCTCAACTTACAAAAGTTCATTTAGTGACCGGCACTGAAAAAGGTGACAGGACCATTTTTCTCAGTTGCAACTATTGAAACATCCCCACAGTCACGCGATTAAAATTGAGAGGCTCGGCAACTGACGTGTACTTAGGACAGTTGCAGTGTTCCCGGTTGGGTCACGTGGTCCCCTTTGGCAAACTTCTGACCAGCAAAGCCAATGGGGAAGCCAGATTCACTTAATGACCGTGTGACTGACTTACCGACTGCAGTGATTCACTTAACAATGGAGGCCAGAAAGATCGTAAAAACGGGGCAAAACCCACTTAACACGCATGTCTCACTGAACGGCAGAAACCTTGGGCTCAATTGTCGCCGTAAATTGAGGAGGACCTGCGATCGCTTTTTTCTGACTGTCCCCTGTTGATACTTTTTGAAGGCCAGCTGAAAGCTACAGGCTGTCCTCAACTTATAACCGTTCGTTTAGTGACTTTTGTAAGCTGCCACATCATTGAAAATAGTGACTTGTGACCATTTTTCACACTTAATGACCATTGCAGCCTCCCTGGGGAACATTCAGTTGCTTGACCACGGATTCACATTTAGGACAGTCGCGATGTCCCCGGGTGATACGATTCCATTTTGTGTGACTTTCTGACGAGCAAAGCCAATGGGGGAAACCAGATTCGGTTAACAACCGGCAAGAAAAGTCGTAAAGCGGGGCAAAATGCACTCCACCCCTGCCTCGCTTAGCCACAGAAAGTTTGGGCTCAACTGTGGTCCTAAGACTACCCATATTTACAAAGGTTGGCCCACCTTGGGATTGCAGGACTCCCCCCCCCCATTTACAACTTTTTACAAGCCAGATTCACTTAAGAACCACGTGATTCGCTTAAAGACAAAGCGATTCGCTTAATGACCGTGATCACCAAGGACATAAAATCAGGAGGACTTATTTCACAACCACCTCGCTTAGCATCAGGGACCGCGGTCCGAATTGCGGTCGTGCATCAAGGTTTACCTGCGCCTGCAGTCTCATGAGGACTAGAAACTTGCAAAGGGAGGTACGGTCTCCTTCCACGAGCTCAAACCCGGGCCTGAAGCCAGACATCCCGGATGACCTTACCCAAGATCAGAGAGGGGTCTTCCTTGCCAAAGTCTGGAGTGAGGTAGGGGCTGGAGCCCGGTTCCGCAGAGCTGGCGGTATCTTCGCTTCCGGGGGACGGAGAGACCCCCGCGGCCTCAGGAGCAGGGCAGAGGGGCTTTTCCGCCAAAGTCCTGTCACTCTCTTGGGTGGCGGGGCTGGGGGCTTCCGCTGCCGGCCCCGGGATCTGGTCAGGGGACCCCTCCTCTTCCTTCTCTGGTTTGGGGGTCTCTCCGGGCGCGGGCTCCTGGACAGACGGAGAAGCAGCCGCGGGCTCTCCAGGACTCTGTGCGCTGGGGTCAGCCGGGGTCTCTTCTGGAATATCTCCTAAGCTGAAACAGAGGAGACTGTAGTAATGAGTGCTCAGTCATTGCAGGGTGCAAAAAATGGCTGCTCTCTACGCAGTTTTTATTGTTTATATAGAGTTTACAAGAAGCAAAAGTTTCTACGTGACAATAGCATTTCATTGGCTAAAAGCCTTTACCAATCCTCAAGAGCAGTGGTTCTCAACCTTTTTAATGCCACGACCCCCAACCGATCGTGAGTCAAGGACTACTCAACCGGTCGTAAGTCGAGGACTACTCAACTGGTGCAGCACCGTTTGCAGAATGGGACTTTTGGCAGGCTCAGCAGGGCAGAGACAGCCTGGACCATTCCTATTGGCTTTTGAAAGCCAATAGAATTAGACTCTGTTCAAGAGCGTCTATTCTGTTGGCTTTCAAAAGCCAATAGAATAAAAGGGAGGAGCACAGCTAAGGAAAAGGGGGAAAAAATGGCGGACTGCGTTGTTTGGCGACCCCGTGAAATGGTCGTTCAACCCCAAATGGGGTCCTGACCCACAGGTTGAGAACCGCTGCTCAAGAGTATAAAAGCCAGAGGCCAGAAACAGGGAATAGTTAATAGCATCTTGTTGATGCGAGCTAGCTGTTATCAGACCGGCAAGGTCACACAGACCTGCGCACTTTCACCTTGCCATGGCGGTGTGCAGGAATGAGATAGATGCAGAGAGGAGGGGCACACAGGCTTTGGAGGGGCAGTTTTCTGCACACGACCTTCGCCTGTCTCTCACCTCTACAGGAGACTCGACTGAGATCCTTGGCCCAGGTTTTTAAAAGACCCCAGCCCCTAAGACAGCAGGGTGGGAGAAAGCCGCGAAGGGGGGGGGTCTCCCGTAAGGCCAGCCTAGCAATTGGCCCCGTTCAGGTGGGGCCTCCTCCACCTCTGCTTCCCCTTAAAGTCCTTACCACGATGCGTAACCAAAATCTGAGGCTTGGCAACTGGCATGAGCTTAGGACGGTTGCAGCATCCCCGGGTCACCCTGGGACTCCGTTTTGCGGCCGTCAAAGGGGAAGCTGGATTCTCTTAACCACAACCCCGTGGCTAGCTTAACGGCTGCCTCGCTCCGCTGAATGGCCGTGACCAGAGCAGTCGTAAAAATGGGGCAAAGCTCGCTTCACGACTGTCTGCCTTGCCAATAGAAATGTTGAGCTTAAATGTGGTCGTAAGTAGAGGACCACCCGTATGAGCCACAACCAAGGGAAGCCAATAGGAGAGAATGCCAGATGGACCCAGTTCACAACTTTGGGGTTTTTTTTCCTGGATGGTTCAGAGAGTACCAAGGATCCCACAGTCTTCCTCCTCCTTCTTCCTCCACCTCACCCCCCAAGACTGAGCTCCCCACAAGCTACAGCTCTCCTGGATCCTTCTCTTCCTCCTCCTCCTGTCTCATTCTTCCTTCCTCCATCTCCTTTGATTTCCTCATCGTCCTTGTCATTCTCCTCCTCTTTCTCCTCCTCCTCCTGTCTCCATCTTCCTTCCTTCTCCTTCTCTTTCTCTTTTCTCCTTCTCCTCCATCTCCTTGATTTCCTCCTCCTCCTCCTCCTCTCCCTCCTCCTCGTCTCCATCTTCCTTTTCCACTTTCTCCCTCTCCTTCTCTTTTCTCCTTCTCCTCCATCTCCTTGATTTCCTCCTCCTCCTCTTCCTTCCCTCCTCTCCATCTTCCTCTCCTTCTCTTCTTCTCCTCCTCCATCTCTTTGATTTCCTCTTCCTCGTCATCCTTCTCTCCTTCTTCCTCCTGTCTCCATCTTGCTTCCTTCTCTTTCTCTCTCTCCTTCTCATTTCTTCTTCTCCACCATCTCCTTGATTTCTTCCTCCTCCTCCTCCTCTTCCTCACCTCCTGTCTCCATCTTCCTCTCCTTCTCTTTTCTTTCTCCTCCATCTCTTTGATTTCCTCTTGTCATCCTCCTCTTCCTCTTCCTCCTGTCTCCATCTTCCTTCCTTCTCTTTCTCCCTTTCCTTCTCATTTCTTCTTCTCCACCATCTCGATTTCCTCTTCCTCGTCATCCTCCTCTTCCTCCTGTCTCCATCTTCCTTCCTTCTCTTTCTCCCTCTCCTTCTCTTTTCTTCTTCTCCACCATCTCCTTGATTTCCTCCTCCTCCTCCTCCTCCTCTTCCTCCCCTGTCTCCATCTTCCTCTCCTTTTCTTCTCCTCCTCCTCCTCCATCTCTTTGATTTCCTCTTCCTCATCCTCCTCCTCTTCCTCTTCCTCCTGTCTCCATCTTCCTTCCTTCTCTTTCTCCCTCTCCTTCACTTTTCCCCTTCTCCACCATCTCCTTAATTTCCTCCTCCTCCTCCTTTTCCTCCCCTGTCTCCATCTTCCTCTCCTTCTCCTCCTCCTCCTCCTCCATCTCTTTGATTTCCTCTTCCTTGTCATCCTCCTCTTCCTCCTGTCTCCATCTTCCTTCCTTCTCTTTCTCCCTCTCCTTCTCTTTTCTTCTTCTCCACCATCTCCTTGATTTCCTCCTCCTCCTCCTCCTCTTCCTCCCCTGTCTCCATCTTCCTCTCCTTTTCTTCTCCTCCTCCTCCTCCTCCATCTCTTTGATTTCCTCTTCCTCATCCTCCTCCTCTTCCTCTTCCTCCTGTCTCCATCTTCCTTCCTTCTCTTTCTCCCCCTCCTTCTCCTCCATCTACTTGATTTCCTCCTTCTCCTTGTCATCCTCCTCCTCCTGTCTCCATCTTCCTTCCTTCTCCTTCTCCTCTCCTTCCTCCTCTACCCTTTGCAATAGCTTCCTCATCATCCCAAGGTCCCAGCGTGACTTCATCCCAGCACACTTAGCCTGGAGTGGAAGCCCACAAGGAACCATCTCCGCGTAGAACCCACGCAAACTGCCAAACTGGTGCAAGGGCAGTCCCTGGTCTTCCAAAAAAAAAAAAAACCCTCCTCCCCCAACTGGTTGAGTGTCTTCCCAGTCATCTTCACACCTGCACCCCAGTCCATTTGCAAAGGTGGACCTATCGCTTTGCTCGTTGTACAGGTGGGCCTATTTGCGGAAGAACCTCCAATCAATGGATGTAGCGGTTGAAGGACGTTACCTGTTCACCTTTGCTGGGCAGCTGAAGCTGTGTTGGATGTGCAGAGGCCTCTGTTGATCATCCTTGGGGTCACCTGGGTGGTCCTTCACTTCCTGGGACTCACCTGGGCTGTCTTCTGCTTTCTCAGCTTGGCCCTGGTCGGTTGGCTTCTCTTTCTCCTGGGCCGGACCTTCTGGGAGTACATGTTCTCCCCCTCCCCCGCTATCCTGCACACTGCTGGTTTCTCCATCCTTCTCCATCCTCTGGATGACTCTCCTGCACCAACGGGGGATGGGGTCCCGTAGAGATCTCCCAAACTGACCTTTTCCCTTTCCAGAGATTTCAGATCAATTCCTGCAGGAGACAAATCACAGATGAAGGCCGATCAGCATGTTCCTCCAGGCTACAAGAAGCCAGGATGACTTAGATCAGGTGTCTGCAAACATGGCGACTGTCAACGTTGCAAATATTGTATATTCTTGCTTTTGACAATATGTAGAATTGTCTGGTAATTATGGGGTTAATACAGAGCAGAAGCGGGGTTGGGGGTAAAACCCGGGAAAGAAAGAGGAAGAAAACCTTTGACCTTCACACTAATTGGATGATGTGAGATATGACGGCTAATTTAGGGAGGGAACATGCTGATAATTTAACTGCTCAGAGGAAGAGAACTTAGATCCTAGCATCCCTCCATTGTGCCTGTGCCGACATTTTGTAACATTAAAAGACTTTTAGGAAAACAAATGCCTGGAAGTTCTTTGAAGTGTTTCATTAGCCGGAACCATAACAGTGACTTTAAGATGTCTGGACTTCAACTCCCAGAATTCCCCGCCCAACATGCTATAGTCGTCTTTCTGGGGCTTAACGTGTCGTGTGAATGCAACTCTAACCAATCAACCCTTAAAAAAAAAAAACTGGCCAATTTGGAAGAGGGCTGTCATATCCTCACTGCCCTGGATTGAAGGAAAGTCATAAAATGAGGCAAAACTCACTTAGCAAGATAAAGCGTCTACTTCTGTCCTACTAACACAGCACCATTGAGAGTGTCCTGACATACGGCATTCTTGCATGGTATGGAAGTAGCTCTGTAGAGCAGTGGTTCTCAACCTTTTTAATGCCGCGACCCCCAACCGGTCATAAGTCGAGGACTACTCAACCGGTCGTAAGTCGAGGACTACTCAACTGGTGCAGCACCGTTTGCAGAATGGGACTTTTGGCGGGCTCAGCAAGGGCAGAGACAGTCTGGACAAGTCCTATTGGCTTTTGAAAGCCAATAGAATTAGACTCTATTCAAGAGAGTCTCTTCTATTGGCTTTCAAAAGCCAATAGAATAAAAGGGAGTAGCACAGCTAAGGAAAAGGGGTAAAAAAATGGCGGACAGCCTTGTTTGGCGACCCCCGTGAAATGGTCGTTCGACCCCAAATGGGGTCCCGACCCACAGGTGGAGAACCGCTGCTGTAGAGGATAAAAAAGCTCTACAGAGAATCATTAAAACTGCCCAGAATATTATAGGATTTCAGCTACCAGCCCTGGACAACATCTTCGAATCTCGTTGTTTGAGGAAATTGTATAACATTCTCAGGGACTCTTCCCATCCTGCTTACAATCTTTTGGGACTGTTGCCTTCTGGCGGAAGATACAGAATAATTAAAACTCGGACCACACGTTTTCTGAATAGTTTTTATCCCAGAGCTATAATTGCACTCAACAATGAACTAAAAGGCCACCATCAGTGAACTATTGGACAGTATTACTTGGTCTGTTGGGTGGATGTTTGGGTGGTTTTAGGGGTGGGGAATTGGGGTGGGTGGGAGTGTGTTTGGGGATTATGTGTGTGGCACCAGGTCTTTGGGTGTCAAGTAAATTTCGTTGTATGTGTACACTGTGTATACACGTACAATGACAATAAAGTTTTATTATTATTATAGATCATCGCACAGTCAGCCAGATGTTCAGACTGGATTTGGCATTTTGTCTACCTATCAAGTCCTTACCCAGGACCTGGGATAGGCAGATGTGGATGTTTGATGGTATTACAGATCTCGTCGCAGGATGGAAGCAGTTCCTAGTAAGACCGCCTTTTGCAATTGACTAATGGTGAATTTGTCAGTGCCAATGATGGTGTTCAAGTGGTGCTCCAGCTGTTTTGGGATTGCACCCAAGGTGCCTATTACTATTGGTGCTACCCTTGCTTGCTTTTGCCACAGTCTATTTCTATTTGTAGGTCTTTGTATTTTGTTATCTTTTCCAGTTCTTTCTCGTCTATTCTGCTGTCTCCAGGCACTGCCACGTCCACTATCCAGACTTTTTTGTCTTTCTTATCGACAATTGTTAAGTCTGGGGTGTTATGTTGCAGGTGCTTGTCTGTTTGAATTCTGAAATCCCAGAGCAGTTAATTTTATCATTTTCTATGACTTTCTCTATTTTATGATACCACCAGTTTTTGTTTGGGTGGTTTTAGGGGTGGGAAATTGTGGTGGGTGGGAGTGTGTTAGGGGATTATGTGTGTGGGACCTGGTCTTTAGGTGTCAAGTAAATTTTGTTGTATGTGTACACTGTGTATACACATACAATGACAATAAAGTTTTATTATTATTATTATTATTATTATTATTATTATTATTATTATGGATCATCGCACAGTCAGCCAGATGTTCAGACTGGATTTGGCATTTTGTCTACCTATCGAGTCCTTACCCAGGACCTGGGATAGGCAAATGTGGATGTTTGATGGTATTACAGATCTCGTCGCAGGATGGAAGCAGTTCCTAGTAAGGCTGCCTTTTGCAATAGACTAATGGCAAATTTGTCAATTTGCCATTATTATTATTATTATATTATATTATTATTATATTTGGGGTCGTACGTTGATGTCAAAATATTGCAAGCGCCTGCTTCGATTCAAAGCCACGCTTCTCTACAGCTTCCCTGTTTGTAGACCAGGATTAATTCTGGATGAGTATGAGATGACATCATGTTGGGAACAAGTAGAATTGTTCAGCAAGATTGTCTTAATATAGTTCGGCCATTCCTTCTGGTAGGAAACCAGAAGCAAAGGCGTTTTAAAAGGGAATAATTCAATGCCCTCATCCGCCACCCCGCTGATTAAGGAATCACTTCTCCTTTGAGCTTGGTTAATCAATAAATTATGCCCAGGAGGGCACCTTACCAACCTACTGCCCTTTTAAAGGTATTGCTTTACTCCACCATTGGCGCAGATGCTTTAGGAAAACGTTGCATAAAGTGACATTTTGCCTCCGGTTGCTACCGAATTTCGCCGCCTTCCTTTCTCGATCGGTTAACTCTTTTCTCGCTAGTTTGCAATCGTTCCGTGGCGCGGGAAGCCACGCCATGGGCCAGAAAAGTAAGACCATCTGGTCCCTGAAACCTCTGCACAAAGCCGCAGACAATATTCTACTTTTCCAAAACTTTGTAACGCGCCCTAGAAAGATCCCAGCATGGAGGACATTTAGAGTTGTTGTCGCCAGGAGCTGCCGCCAACTTGATGGCAGATCATCCGTCGAGAAAATCCAGAGAGGTGCAGCTTAGCGCCGGTCAGAGGGGTTTGAGTTCAAAGAAAGTGGGCAACCCCTAGGCTGGCGACTAGGTTGGAGCCAGAAGCTGGCCAGGAGGCACCACCGAGGCCCCCACGAGGGGCCTTGTCTTCTCCTAGCCATGATCCCCTCTAGCAAATCTCACGAGACACAAAATGAAGGTCGAAGGAAAGACTCACCCCTGGTTGCCTTCCTTCCACTGAGCCAACCTTGGCTTGATCTCGCCTTGCCCAAGCGCCCTTCGAAGGATTTGGTTGAAGATCTCCAGCAGGTTCTGGAGATGTTTCGGATAGAGCAGCCCACCGCAGACGTGTGCAGTGGGACCCTTGCCTGTCCACACCAACTGGGCTTGTGCAAGAAAAGGCTTCTCTTTGGGGACTCCCCTCCTCCCAAACCAGCTCGTGGAGGCCACCTCAGCTGGAGTTGACCTGGGCAGGTAACCCTGAGTGAGGAGCCCTGCAAGGAACTCACCAAGAGGCCGAGAGCAGGGATGTCCTGAGCCCTCCGTGTGGCCCTCTTCGCCACCCCTGGACAAGGCCACCGAGCAGCAGACGCCACCGTCCTCCGTCAGAGAGGGTCTTCTGTCGCGTCCCCTTCTATACCCCGTGTCCCAGAGCAGGGAGAGGGAAGTCTCTTTTACCCAAGGCGTTGGGCAGAATTATGAGCTCGCTGCTGCTCACTTGTCTCTGTGGCCACCTGTTCTCGCTGGCCCCGGTTCAAAGGACAATCCATTCTGCTGCCTGCCGGCCTCCCAGGCTGGATGGGAAGAGAATTTCAGCAAACAGAAATCAGAAAACGACACACTATCCTCCACGAACTCTTGACGCCCGTCAAACCGGATTTTCCTCCGGTGGTGGCAACAAGCCCTTCAGAAGCTTCAAGGAAGGTGAGCAGGCGGGGAGGGGGGGTTATTTCAGGGCTCAGAGCAGACCCCAGACCTCCCAGATGGCTTTGGGTTTGAGCCAGGCAAGCGGCATGAAATTGCTCCTCTTTTCAACGAACAGGATGGGGCCACGTTGGCAGGGAGTAGGGTCCAGAGATCGGGAAGGAAAACGACAGACAGCTTGGAGACTGGATCTGTTAGGCCCATGTTTTTCAACCTTGCCAGCTTTAAGAGGGGTGGGCTTCAGCTCCCAGGATGCCCCAGCCGTCGTGTTTTAAGATAGATGGACTTCAACTCCCAGGATTCCCCAGCTGGCACAGTTTAAGATGGGTGGACTTCACCTCCCAGAATTCCACAGCTGGCATAGTTTAAGATGGGTAGGCTTCAACCCCCAGGATTCCCCAGTCGTCATGTTTTAAGATACATGGACTTCAACTCCCAGAATTCCACAGCTAGACCAGTATTTTTCAACCCTGGCAACTTGAAGAAGTGTGACTTCAACTCCCAGAATTCCCCAGCCATCATGTTTTAAGATAAGTGGACTTCAACTCCCAGAATTCCCCAGCCATCATGTTTTAAGATAGATGGACTTCAACTCCCAGAATTCCCCAGCCATCATGTTTTAAGATAGATGGACTTCAACTCCCAGAATTCCCCAGCCATCATGTTTTAAGATAGATGGACCAACTCCCAGAATTCCCCAGCTGGCATAGTTTAAGATGAGTGGGCTTCAACTCCCAGAATTCCACAGCTAGTCCAGTATTTTTCAACCCTGGCAACTTTAAGAAGTGTGACGTCAACTCCCAGAATTCCCCAGCTGGCATAGTTTAAGATGGGCGGACTTCAATTTCCAGAATTCCACAGCTAGACCAGCATTTTTCAACCCTGGCAACTTTAAGATCTATGGACTTCAACTCCCAGAATTCCCCAGCCAAATCGGTGTTTCTCAACCTTGGCGACGTTACAATAAGTGGACTTGAACCCTTAGAATTCTGGGAGTTGGGACTTACCTTCAAGTTGCCACGGTTGAGAACCATTGAGAAACATCGCACAAGGCAGTAGCCGTGTACCACGCAAGATCATCTGTACTAGTGAAGCTTCCCCATTGGTGTTCCAAATGTTTGGCCAAAAGGCCCTTCAACTTCTTTCCTTACTTCCCCCCAAATCAGTGCTTGTCGTGGGAAAAAGCCAGATTCTGCGTTGAAGATGGAGCTTCTTGTGGAAAGAAAGTATTGTGGGAAAGCTTCTTGATCCCTGAAAGAAACAGACAAAAAGATGACCAGTAGCAAGGTGGATGGACCCAATTACAGTGGTGGTGAAGGCATCGTCAGAAGATCTGGTGTTTCTGATGGTGGAACAGGTAGGGCACAGTTCATCCTGGAGTACATCCTGGATATCATCTATCTACGTAGTCACCAAGACTCAATAATGAACTGATGGAACATCAGTCAATCAGCACAAAGACCTTGGCCTCTGGAGAAGTCTACTATGCTGGGAAAGGTGGAAGGAAAGAGAAGAAGACGGTGACCGACAGTGAGGTGGAGGGACTTAGTTACTCAGTGGCTCTGTTGGAAGTCCTAAAGGAACAAGTTGAAGACAGATTGGAGAATCTGTCTTTGAGAAGATGTACCTATGTGGTTGCTAAGAGTCAACGGTGGAAAATAATCCATCAATTTGAAGACCCAACTTTCTGGAGAAGGCTGTAAAGTTGTGCAAGATGAAAGAAAAGAGAAGAAGACGACGACCAGCAGTGAGGTGGAAGGACTCAGAGTAGTGATGGGGTCACCATTAGGAGATCTGAAGGACCAAGTTAGGGACAGATTACCCTGGAGAAAAATCTATCTACTGCATGTGGTCACCAAGAGTCAACAATGACTTCACAGTTGATGGCACACCATCAAGTGTGACAATATGTAAGAGCATGTAGTTGTGGTGGGGGCACCATTAGGACACCTGAAGGACCAGATTAGGCCCAGATCATCCTAGAGGACGATTCATATATGGCAGCTAAGAGTGACTTGATGGCACCATCATTTAAGACCATAATGCTGGGAAAAGTTGACTCATTACACAAAATCAAATGTTTTTACTGCCTTTGAGGGGCTGCCACAAGAAAGAGGGGGTCACATTATTCTCCAAAGCACCAGAAGGCAGGACAAGAAACAATGGATGGAAACTCATCAAGGAGAGAAGCAACCTAGAATTAAGGAGAAACTTCCTGACAGTGAGGACAATTAGTCAGTGGAACAGCTGGCCACCAGAAATTGTGGGCGCTCCATCACTGGAGATCTTTAAGAAGAGACTGGGCAGCTGTTTGTCTGAAATGGTGTAGAGTTTCCTGCATGAGCAGGGGGTTGGACTAGAAGACCTCCAAGTCCCTTCCAGCTCTATTCTGATGGATGGAAAAGTTCTGATTGAAAGCAGAAGAAAAGAAAGAGAAGAGGGTGATCAAGATGGGGGGAACTCAGTTATAGTGGTGATGGACACACCACTGGAAGACTTGAAGGACCAGGATGGGGATAGACCAACATGAAGAAAATCTATCTATGTGGTCACCAAGAGTCGACCATGACTTCATACTTGATGGGACATCATCAAGGGCAACAACATATAAGAGTGAGGGGCAGCACCATTAGGAGACCTGAAGGACCAGGTTGGGCACAGATCATCCTAGAGGACAATCCACACGGTTGCTAAGAGTCAAGAGTGACTTGATCGCCTCATGAGTTAATGTCAGGACCAAGTTCTTTTGAGAAGTCCATAATGCTGGGAAAAGTGGAAGGAAGGAAAGAGAAGAAGAGAAGGATGATCAAGGTGGAGGGATTCCGCTACAGTAGCGGTGAGGGCACCATTGGAAGACATGGCATTTAGGAACAGATAGCAGTATTCCAATATCTCAGGGGCTGCCATAAAGAAGAGGGAGTCAAGCTATTCTCCAAAGCCCCTGAAGGCAGGACAAGAAGCAACGGGTGGAAACTAATCAAGGAGAGAAGCAACCTAGAACTATGGAGAAACTTCCTGACAGTTAGAACAATTAACCAGTGGAACAACCTGCCTCCAGAAGCAGTAAATGCTCCAACACTGGAAGTTTTTAAGAAGAGACTGGACAGCCATTTGTCCAAAATGGTACAGGGTTTCCTGCCTGAGCAGGGGGTTGGACTAGATGACCTCCAAGGTCCCTTCCAACTTTACTACTATTACATATTCTCCAAAGCGCCTGAAGGCAGGACAAGGTTGCTAAGAGCTGACATTGACTTCATGGCACATCAATGAATCAACCAACCAACCAACGTGAAGACCCATCTCCTTTGAGAAGGCCATAGTTTTGGGGAAAGTGGAAGGAAAGAGAAGACTGGAGGACCATCAGTAAGGAGGTGGACTCAGATACAGTGGTGGCGGAGTTACTGTTGGAAGACCTGAAGGACCAGGTTAGGGACACATTGTGATGGAGAATGTCTATCTATGGGATCGCTAGGAGTCAATACCAGGAGGAGGAGGAGGAGGAGGAGGAGGAGGACGACGACGACGACAGTGGTGCTTTCTGAGCCTGGTTGTTTTCTTGCAGATGTTTCATGACCCAACTAGGTAACATCATCAGTGCTAGAAGGAAGTGGAGTTTGTGGAGGAGGAGGAGGAGGAGGAGGAGGAGGAAGAAGAAGAAGAAGAAGAAGAAGAGGAGGAGGAGGAGGAGGAGGAGGAGGAGGAGGAGGAGGAGGAGGACTGTGGGGTCCTTAGTGCTCCCTGAACTTGGATCTTTTCTTGCAGACGTTTCATGACCCAACTAGGTAACATCATCAGTGCTAGAAGGAAGTGGAGTTTGCGGAGGAGGAGAAAGAGGGGGAGGAGGACTGTGGGGTCCTTGGTGTTCTCTGAGCTCTGTTGTTTTCTTGCACTTTTCATGACCTAACTAGGTGCTAGAAGGAAAAGTGTGTGTCAATTTTTATGGTGTCTGAAACGACAAGGAAGAAGGGGAACCAATGGTGAGTGTCGTAAACACGCCCGAAGATGCTTCTTGTGGCTTTGCAAGATGTTTATTTATTTTTCACATTTAAAGAGGCTGCAGCTGTTTGTTTTATTTTGATCGTTTCCATGTTTTCCTTGCAGGGGGAATAAATTGCAGCCGTTGCTATTTTTAATGCGTTAACTCCACCCAGACGTTTAAGGCATCTGGTTTCTTCACAGGCTTTTGAGAAGAAAAAAGCCAGCAATTGTTTTCCAGAATTTGCTACAGAATGACTGGGGAGGGGCAGACCCAAGGCATTCCCACCAAATAATAATAATAATAATAATAATAATAATAATAATAATAATAATAATAATAAAGCTGTTGCAAGAAGATTGCACAGACTGACTACAAGCAGCGGCATGACAAAGTAGCAACAATGGTGCATTGGAAGATCTGCAAAAAATATCATTTGCCTGTAAGCAAAAATAGAGAAAGTCATAGAAAATGATAAAATTAAACTGCTCTGGGACTTCAGAATTCAAACAGACAAGCAACTGCAACATAACACCCCAGACTTAACAATTGTCGATAAGAAAGACAAAAAAGTCTGGATAGTGGACGTGGCAGTCCCTGGAGACAGCAGAATAGACGAGAAAGAACTGGAGAAGATCACAAAATACAAAGACCTACAAATAGAAATAGAAAGACTGTGGCAAAAGCAAGCAAGGGTAGTACCAATAGTAATAGGCTCCTTGGGTGCAATCCCAAAACAACTGGAGCACCACTTGAACACCATTGGCATTGACAAATTCGCCATCCTGCAACGAGGTCTGTAATACCATCAAACATCCACATCTGCCTATCCCAGGTCCTTGGTAAGGACTCGATAGGTAGACAAAATGCCAAATCCAGTCTGAACATCTGGCTAACTGTGCGATGATCCATAATAATAATAATAATTGGGAGCTGGGTTGCCACTTTTCCTCTGGAGATAGTGCCCCAAAGCAAACCATGTTGCTGAACCAATGGCAGTATATATATATATATATATATACTGCTCACAAAAATAAAGGGAACACAAATGTATAGGATCCTATATATTTGTGTTCCCTTTATTTTTTTTGAGCAGTATATATTTGTGTCTCCTATTTTTTTGCACAACATCATCCCTGCAAAGTAGGACCCACATGTCATAGAAACCCACTTGACGTAATCTTGGTGTGTTGAGTAAGCCATAATTAGTCATGCATCAATGCCACCTATTGATTTGACGTTTTCTTTGATTTTTTATCCTGTGTTTATTGTTGTTTATAAATAACTCAAGACGGCAAAAATACCTAGTACTCTTTCCTCCTTCTAATTTCTCCTGTGAGGTGGGTTGGGCTGAGACAAAGTGGCCGCCCCAAAGTCACCCAGCCAGCTTTCATACATAAAGCAGGACTAGAACTCACCGTCTCCTGGTGATTGGCATAAAGTCACCCAGTTGGCTTTCATACTTTAGGTGGGACTAGAATTCACTGTCTCCTGGTGATAGGCCCAAAATCATCCAGCTGACTTTGATGCCTAAGGCGGGACTAGAACTCACTGTCTCCTGGTGATTGGCCCAAAGATACCCAGCTGGTTTTCATGCCTAAGGTGGGACTAGAATTCCCAGTCTCCTGATGATTGGCACAAAGACACCCAGCCAGCGTTCATGGCTAAGGCAGGACTAGAACTCACCATCTCCTGGTGATTGGCATAAAGTCACCCAGTTGGCTTTCATGCTTTAGGTGGGACTAGAATTCACTGTCTCCTGGTGATAGGCCCAAAGTCATCCAGGCAGCTTTCATGCCGAAGGCGGGACTAGAACTCACCACCACCTGGTTCCTAGGCCAGCACTTTCACCACTACACCAAACTCTCTATGCACCACCTACCACTGTGACCTTCACTCCATATTCCCCAAAGTTTGGTAACATTCCTTCTTTCTTTCATGGAACTGTATAAAAGTTACCCACGATATGATCGCTAGGTTTATTCAAATCCAGCCTTTTTTTAGGAAAAAAAATAAAAAATAAAATAGAAGCTTAGATGGACAAAATCTAATTCTTGTAAGCTGGCCAGAGTTACCCTGTGGTCAGATGGGCAGCCAATAAATTAAGCAAACGAAACCAATTAAATCAATACTATCTGCATCTTTTTTTTCCCAAGCAGTACAAAACGCGTTGGTTGGGATGTTAATAATGATGAAGAAGAAGAAGAAGAAGAAGAAGAAGAAGAAGAAGAAGAAGAAGAAGAAGAAGAAGAAGAAGAAGAAGAAGAAGAAGAAGAAGAAGAAGAAGAAGAAGAAGAAGAAGAAGTTGGAAGGGACTTTGGAGGTCATCAAGTCCAACCCCCTGCTCAGGAAGGAAACCCTATATACCATTTCGGACAAATGGCTGTCCAGTCTCTTCTTAAAAACTTCCAGGGCTGGAGCATTCACCGCTTCTGGAGGCAGGTGGTTCCACTGGTTAATTGTTCTCACTGTCAGGAAGTTTCTCCTTAGTTCTAGGTTGCTTCTCTCCTTTACGGAGATCAAGCACGGAAAATAACTTTTAAAACCGGTGGAAAATCTGAAGCTCCTCGTGCGAATTTCGCCCCGCTTCGCCCCTGGTTCCGGGGGGGAGGGCACGTTTTATTCCACAGGGATTCCCGGTGCCATGTGTTGGCTCCTTGGTGAGAAAAAACATCTGACATCTTTTCCCAGCCTGCTGAGAAATCAGCAAACGGTTCAGAGTTGTGGTGTGGTGTGCGACATAGCAGTGAGTTAACACCCGTCCCCGATGCCATGTGTCTGATTAGCCTTAATCAGAGATATCCGGGCAACAGCCAGGGAAACGGAAAACGAAGGCCTATTGTCTCATTAGCAGGGCTTTCCGAGGGCCAAAGCAACGACACCAGTTATCTGAGTTGCGGTTGCGGTGCCAAACCTGAAGTGCACAAAAGAGCAGCCATTTGACAGCCCTCCGACGGAAGGATCAAGGCGGAAGGGGGGGGTACCACAATTTTGGCCTGCAAGGAAGGTGCCTGTACGGGGTTAGGAGGACTCTGAGAGAACGCAGAATCGCCGGGCTAAGAAAGGGACCTTGGAGGTCTTCTAGTCCAACCCGCGCTTCAAGCAGGAGACCCCATGCAGGTGGTCCTCGCCTTGCAACTTTTCATTTTGCGACTGTTTCGAAGTCGCAAGGGCCCCGAGAACAGGGACTTGGGAGCTGTGAGCTTTGCAGCATCCACCTAGTCACGCGCGATCCGAATTTGGACACTTGGCCACTGACTCGTATCGTATTGATGACGGTCGCAGCATCCCGGGCGTCCTCTTGTGCGACCTTCTGACAAGCAAAGTCAATTCGCTGAACAGCTGGGTGATTCATTTCCTGCCTGAGCAGGGGGTTGGACTAGATGACCTCCAAGGTCCCTTCCAACTTTTATTATTATTATTATTATTCATCACACAATCAGCCAGCTGTTCAGTGGATTTGGTATTATTATTATTATTATTATTATTATTACTATTATTATTATTATTGATCATCGCACAGTCAGCCAGATGTTCAGACTGGATTTGGCATTTTGTCTACCTATCAAGTCCTTACCCAGGATCTGGGATAGGCAGATGTGGATGTTTGAGGGTATTACAGGTATCGTCGCAGGATGGAAGCAGTTCCTAATAAGGCTGCCTTTTGCAATTGACTAATAGCGAATTTGTCAATGCCAATTGCGTTCAAGTGGTGCTCCAGTTGTTTTGGGATTGCACTCAAGGCGCCTATGACTATTGGTACTACCCTTGCTTGCTTTTGCCACAGTCTTTCTATTTCTATTTGTAGGTCTTTGTATTTTGTTATCTTCTCCAGTTCTTTCTCGTCTATTCTGCTGTCTCCAGGCACTGCCACGTCCACTATCCAGACTTTTTTGTCTTTCTTATCGACAATTGTTAAGTCTGGGGTGTTATGTTGCAGGTGCTTGTCTGTTTGAATTCTGAAGTCCCAGAGCAGTTTAATTTTATCATTTTCTATGACTTTCTCTATTTTATTATTATTATTATTATTATTATATTATCATCATCATCATCATCAACATCATCATCATCGCACAGTCAGCCAGCTGTTCAGTGGATTTGGTATTATTATTATTATTATTACTATTATTATTATTATTGATCATCGCACAGTCAGCCAGATGTTCAGACTGGATTTGGCATTTTGTCTACCTATCAAGTCCTTACCCAGGATCTGGGATAGGCAGATGTGGATGTTTGATGGTATTACAGATCTCATCGCAGGATGGAAGCAGTTCCTAGTAAGGCCGCCTTTTGCAATTGACTAATAGCGAATTTGTCAATGCCAATGGTGTTCAAGTGGTGCTCCAGTTGTTTTGGGATTGCACCTAAGGAGCCTATTACTATTGGGACTACCCTTGCTTGCTTTTGCCCCAGTCTTTCTATTTCTCTTTGTAGGTCTTTGTATTTGGTTATCTTCTCCAGTTCTTTCTCGTCTATTCTGCTGTCTCCAGGCACTATGATGATGATGATGATGATGATGGAAATTCCCTCTCCTTTCCCAAAGACAGTTTTTTTAAAGTCTTTCGCAAAGAAAAGGAAGGAGAAAACAGCCCTAAAATATAATGCCTTCCATTGACTTGGCCACTGACTCATATTCATGACGGTCGCGGCATACCAGGGTCACGTGACCCCCTTTTGCGACCTTCTGACAAGCCAAGTCAAGAGGGGGAGCCAGATTCAACCATGTTAACCTGCAGCGATTCACTTAACAACTGTGGCAAGAAAGGTCCTAAAATGAGGCAAAACTCACTTTACGACCATCTCGCGTAGCAACAGAAAATTTGGGCTCAGTTGTGCTCAATAAGAACTATCGATGCCGTTCCGGAGAAATGGCGCCGTCTAGTCTTTTGTAGAAGCACCCACAACTTCTGCAGGTAAGCCCTTCCACCGGTCAATAAATTAATTAACCAGATTCAGTAGAGCCTCCAGGATACAGCCCTCTCTACCTTAAGCATTGCCCTCTGCCTCTGCCCGTCATATGTATATTTTTTGGCTCATTGTTCATTTCAGTTGAAGTTTGTATGGCGATAGGCTGCTAGCCTGGAGGATAATAATAATAATAATAATAATAATAATAATAATAATAATAATAATAATAATAATAATAATGGTTGAAGAAGAAAAAATGGCTTTGGAAGAATATCTGAAGAACAATGATGAAGATGCACTGAAATTAGTATATCAGGAAGGCTTACTAACTACTGGAGAGACCAAACTGGCCTACAAGAAAGACCAAATGAAGAACAGAATAGAGGCATGGGAAGACAAAGCACTACATGGCCAATACATTAAAAAAAATAGCTGGGAAAGCAGATAATAACAAGACCTGGCAATGGCTAAGAGCAGGAAAATTGAAGAAAGAGACCGAGGGACTATTCTGGCTGCACAAGACCAAGCCTTAAGGACAAATGCATAGAAAGTCAAAATTGAGAAGACAGCAACAGACAGTAAATGCCACCTATGCAAAGAAGCTGAAGAAACAGTGGATCACCTGGTAAGTTGTTGCAAGAAGATCGCACAGACTGACTACAAGCAGCGGCATGACAAAGTAGCAACAATGGTGCATTGGAAGATCTGCAAAAAATATCATTTGCCTGTAAGCAAAAACTGGTGGGATCATAAAATAGAGAAAGTCATAGAAAATGATAAAATTAAATTGCTCTGGGACTTCAGAATTCAAACAGACAAGCACCTGCAACATAACACCCCAGACTTAACAATTGTCGATAAGAAAGACAAAAAAGTCTGGATAGTGGACGTGGCAATGCCTGAAGACAGCAGAATAGACGAGAAAGAGCTGCAGAAGATAACAAAATACAAAGACCTACAAATAGAAATAGAAAGACTGTGGCAAAAGCAAGCAAGGGTAGTACCAATAGTCATAGGCTCCTTGGGTGCAATCCCAAAACAACTGGAGCACCACTTGAACACCATCATCGGCATTGACAAATTTGCTATTAGTCAATTGCAAAAGGCGGCCTTACTAGGAACTGCTTCCATCCTGCGACGATATCTGTAATACCATCAAACATCCACATCTGCCTATCCCAGGTCCTGGGTAAGGACTCGATAGGTAGACAAAATGCCAAATCCAGTCTGAACATCTGGCTGACTGTGCGATGATCCATAATAATAATGATGATGAGGAGGAGGAGGAGGTGGATAATAATAATGCTGATGATGGTGAGGGTGCTGGTACTGATGACGGTAATAATAATAATAATAATAATAATGATGATGATGATGATGATGATGATGATAGTGGTGATGGTAATAATAATATAATAATAATAATAGTAATAATAATAAGGAGGAGAAGGATAATAATGATGATGATGGTGGTGGTGGTGATGGTAATAATGATGATGATGATGAGGGTGCTGGTGCTGGTAATAATAATAGTAATGCTGATGATGGTGATGTTAATAATAATAATAGATAATGATAGTGATGATAGAAGAATTGGAAGGGACCTTGGAGGTCCCTTTTCCTCTGTAGAGTACTTTTGATAGGTAACAACAACAACAACAATAATAATAGAGTTGGAAGGGACCTTGGAGGTCATCTAGTCCAACCCCTGCTCAGGCAGGAAACCCTACACCATTTCAGGCAAAATAATCCCTATTTTAGATCCAAAAGGACGCCACGCAACTGAATGCCTGACCATTTTCCATGCTTACAACCATTGCAGCACGTGATGAAAGTCCGGACGCTTGGCAAGGGGCTCGTATTTACGACGGTTTCAGGGCCATCGGATCCCTTTTTCGACCTTCTGACCAGCAAAGTGACTGAATGACCAGGTCCCTGAGTGATCCACTCAACAGCTCAGTAACAAAGGTCGTAAAATGGGGCAAAATCCACTTAACCGTCTCACTTAGGAACAGAAATGTGGGGCTCCATTGTGGTCCTAAGTCGAGGACCAGTTTTGCTCTCTGCAAGGTTGATGGTTTGGATCTGGCCCTGAAGTGTGGGTACCAGACCCGGTAGAGCCTTCAGCACAAAGCCCTCTCTACCTTTAGAGCCTCCAGCACAAAGCCCTCTCTGCCTTGACCCACTAGAGCCTCCAGCACAAAGCCCTCTCTACCTTGACCCTGTAGAGCCCCCAGCACAAAGGCCTCTCTACCTTGACCTGGCAGAGCCTCCAACACAAAGCTCTATCTATCTTTACCTGGTAGAGCCTCCAGCACAAAGCCCTCTCTACCTTTAGAGCCTCCAGCACAAAGCCCTCTCTACCTTGACCTGGCAGAGCCTCCAAGACTAAGCTCTATCTATCTTTACCCGGCACAGCCTCCAGCACAAAGTCCTCTCTACCTGAAGCCAAGGCCGAAGCTTGCATCACCCTCTGCCTCTTCCAAAGACCTTTTGCACGCAAGGAATCCAACCCAGCCGTAGGGAAGGCAGAGCCCGCACCCGTCCTGGGGCAGCTGGCAGGGACTCAAGCATGCCGGTTCCCCTGGCTACGTTGCCGTCACCGCCGGGATCAGGACACCCTTTAACCTTTTTGCTCTTTCCGTGTGGGGGGGGAGGCTGGTTGGGCAGTCCCTCCTCATCCCCTTCTGGGGGGGGGGAACCCGATCTCCGAGCTAAATCGAGCCCCACTGCCAGGCGGCTCAGTGGGCATTGCCAAACGCCCGGCTCTTACCTGCAAGCCCGATTGCCAGCACTCCATAACGCAGGTCACACCTTGCCCGGAGGGGAGAGATAGATGTGACCGTCCTTCTGCCATCCCTGTGGGCTGGGGGGGGGATGCTGGGCTTTACCCCCCCACACACACCCCGGCCCAGAGAGCAGATTTGAGGATCCGAGGAGGTGTGAGAGCCAGTCAGCAACACTGCTGGCTGGCGAGCGATAATGCCACCAGCTCCGGCTAAAAAAAGCCCACGTCCTTCCTCTGCCAGCACATTGCTTTGCTGGAGCGTCTGGGGTCTCGGGCACCCTCACGACTCCGGCTTGGGTGTTTTTTTCCTTTCCTGCGGTGAACACACAACACAGCTGCGCTTTTGGCACCCCGCCGGGGTCATATGGAGCCCGGGCGATGCCAAGGGGCAGGAAAAGCAGTGTGGAGAGCTGGGAGGCGACCGTTCTCAGAAGCTGGGTCCAAGATTGGGAAAATGGGGTTCAAGACACACACACACACACACACACACACACACACACACTCTCCCAGGAGGGTCTCCGAAGGAAGCGACGGTCGTGGAGAAGAACACGGGTGGAGGGAGGGTGTCCCGGCCCAAACCGAAGGGAGAACCTCGGTTGTGCAAATATAGAACATCTATTCTAAAAGATATTCGTAGGTGTTGCTCAACCTTGCAACTCCGTGGACTTCAGCTCCCAGAATCCCCCAGGCCAGCCAGCTGGGGAATGTCTTGAACTGTGCTTAGGGGGAAACTGATACAGGGAGTCCTCGGTTTATGACCACAACCGAGCCCCAAATTTCGGTGGCTAAGTGAGACCGATTAAGCGAGCTTTGCCTCCTGCCTTGTCACCGTTGTTAAGATAATGACCGCAGGGGTTAAGCTAGGACAGGGGTAGGCAACCTTGGCTCTTTTATGACTCGTGGACTTCAACTCCCAGAATTCCTGAGCCAGCCATGCTGAGAGGAAAAGGAGAGGTTTCCAAGCTGAGCCATGTTGGCGCAGGAATTCTGGGAGTTGAAGTCCACGAGTCATGAGGGGGCCGTAGTTCCCCCATGCTGGCTCAGGAATTCTGGGAATTCCTGAGCAAGCCAGGCTGAGGGGAAAGGGAGAGATCCATGCTGGCTCAGGAATTCTGGGAGTTGTTGAAGTCCACCAGTCATGAGGGGGCCATAGTTCCCCCATGCTGGCTCAGGAATTCTGGGAATTGAAGTCCACGAGGGCCAAGTTTGAAGACCCCTGGTTTAAATATTTATATATCAGTCACGTGATCAAAATTCAGACATTTAGGCAACCTTGGCTCTTTTATGACTGGTGGACTTCAACTCCCAGAATTCCTGAGCAAGCCATGCTGAGGGGAAAGGGAGAGATCCATGCTGGCTCAGGAATTCTGGGAGTTGTTGAAGTCCACCAGTCATGAGGGGCCCATAGTTCCCCCATGCTGGCTCAGGAATTCTGGGAGCTGAAGTCCACGAGTCATAAAAGAGCCAAGGTTGCCTACCCCTGAGCTAGGAGCACGGTTGTTAAGTGACTCTGGCTTGTGCCGTGGATTTTGCTTATCGGAAGGTCGCAAAAAGGGGATGGCATGATCCTAGGGGATGTCGCGACCGTCATAAATGAGCCTAGCGTCCGAATTTTGATCGGACATGTAAGATAGATGTAACACAGGTAAGATGTAACATAGATGTAACACGGGTCCGAAATGGTATAGGGTTTCCTGCCTGAGCAGGGGGTTGGACTAGATGACCTCCAAGGCCCCTTCCAACTTTATTATTATTGATCATTGCACAGTCAGCCAGATGTTCAGACTGGATTTGGCATTTTTGTTTACCTATGGAGTCCTTACCCAGGACCTGGGATAGGCAGATGTGGATGTTTGATGGTATTACAGATATCGTCGCAGGATGGAAGCAGTTCCTAGGAAGGCCGCCTTTTGCAATTGACTAATAGCGAATTTGTCAATGCCGATGATGGTGTTCAAGTGGTGCTCCAGTTGTTTTGGGACTGCACCCAAGGAGCCCATGACTATTGGTACTACCCTTGCTTGCCTTTGCCACAGTCTTTCTATTTCTATTTGTAGGTCTTTGTATTTTGTTATTTTCTCTAGTTCTTTCTCGTCTATTCTGCTGTCTCCAGGCACTGCCACGTCCACTATCCAGACTTTTTTGTCTTTCTTATCAATTATTATTATTAGAATATCAACCTAGCTGTCAAGCAAAATCAAGCTTTTAATAGCGAGCGCCACACCAAGTGCACAAATCCAACAGGTGGTAAGGACATAGGGAAAGTCAGGTACCACACAAGTTGTGTTGAACAGAGGTCCCCAACCTTTTGGGCATCAGGGACTGGTTTCGTGGAGAGAGGTTTTCCCGCGGATTGGAGAGCGTGTGGTTTTGTGTGCTGCCTGCATCCCGCGGATGGAGCTTTGCTTGTTTGTGTGAACCGGTTGCTGGCATGCCGCGGCCCGGTACCAGTCCACAGACCGGGGGTTGGGGACCCCTGGTGTAGAAAGTAAACACAGGGTCAGCCCTAATGGACTCAAATGTCTACACACCAATGCACAGAGCACGAGCAACAAACAGGGTGAATGAGAAATTCAGGTAAATCAGAGCTGATGTGATATTGTCGCCATTACAAGACACTTCGTGCGACGAAACCCACAACTGGAACAGAGAGCGAGGGATTTAAATTATTGAAAAGAAACAGACCCAATAAAAGAGGAGGTGGAGTTGCTCTCTCTATGATAAATAACGACAAAAATAGAGCACAACAATGAGGACAAGTGCCTTGAATGCATTGGGGTCAGTATCAAATGGGGGTGGGGAGGAAATGACACAAGTGTATACTCTATATCAGGGCTTTTCAACTAGTGGGACGGGTACCACCTGTGGTACATTGGCACCTGGCAAGTGGTACGCGACCATCCTAGAAAAGGGGGTAGCGGGGGAGGGGAATGAGATGAACCGGTGGCAGCACCGCACAAGCCTGAGCGAGAGATGGCTGAAGCTGCAGGGCTGTCAGGGCTCAGTGGAAGCACCAGGATCAGTGCCTCTTTCCAGCTGATCGGCGCTTCTTCGGGGCTGTCAGGGCTCAGTGGAAGCACCAGGATCAGCACCAGGCTCCAGCTGGAGCTCGGCGCTGATCCTGGTGCTTCTGCTGAGCCCCGAAGAAGCGCCCATCAGCTGGAATGTTGCAGCATCTCCAAGGTCTTGTGATTTACATTCAGATGCCTGGCAACTGATTCATATTTATGACGGTCACAGTGTCCCAGGGTCTTGTGAAGTGACCAAAACCTGCTGCAACCACCCAGCAGATGGGGGGGAATAAAAACCAAACACCCCCCCACCCCCACTGCCAATCCTCAACAGAAATGCTCACAACAATGAAAACCTCGGACAGGAGGAAGAGTGCCGCCGGGCGGGCGGGCAGGTGTCTTGTTCAGCTGTGCCTTGGAGGGCACTTTTTTCAGGGCCATTGTAACTTCAAACAGTCACTAAGCGAACTGTTGTAAGTCGAGGACTACCTGTATTTTATCACTTTTTTCGGGGGGGTCATCAAGTTTTTGACACCTTGCTAGGCGACTGGTGGTCCTCGGATGTTGCCATATCCTAAAAGTGGCACAATGGGTGAAAAGGTTGGAAAGCCCTGCTCTATGTAGGCCACCCAGCCAGAGGAAAGAGACACACTTTTTGCTAGTCAGATAACTAAGGTATGTAGGAAGCACACCATAATGGTGATGGGGGACTTTAATTACCCTGACATCAACTGGCAGACAAACTCTGCACCAAGTGGAAGATCAAACAGGTGGCTGACAAACCTGGCAGACAACTTTGTCTCCCCCGAAGTAGAGAAGGGAACTAGGGCAGGGGTCCCCAACCTTTGGGGTACCAGGGACCAGTTCCACAGAGAGTTTTTTCCCACGGCCCGGAGGCTGCGTGGTTTTGGGTGCTGCCTGCATCCCGCGGATGGAGCTTTGCTTGTTTGGGTGGACCGTTTGCTGGCCTGCCACGGCCCAGTACCGGTCCATGGAGTGGGGGGGTTGGGGACCCCTGAACTAGGGGGATCAGCCATATTGGACTTAATTCTCACTTACAGAGATGACATGATAGATAGAAGGTGTTGAGGCTATAGGAACCTTTGTACGAAAAGCAAGAAGCTCAGAGAGCATCAAGGACATCCCCCCTGCCCCCGGTCTGACTCCAAACATTTTATTATTTTGGTAAGAAATTAAGAGTTTGTCCCATCTCCAGGAGAACAGAAGAAAATCACAGCTGGGGCCCTCGATGGCCGAAAGAAATCTTCCCGGCGTCCGATTTTGCTCATGTATATATTTTTTTATTTAATGGAGATAAATACAAAGGCTCAACCCAAAGGATCAGAAAAAAAAACGATAAAAACTGGGACGAGTTTCTGGAGAGAAGGATGGATTAGGGGGACAAAGAGTCTCAAACTGGAAAAAAAAAAAAGGTTTCTGGGGGTGAACCGGGTGGGTAAAATTTCAAAGCCAAGGAGGGCACCTGCTCCCCAACCCCCCCGGTGCCTTTTGCACTCAAGAGGGGTTTCGGAGCCTCTGGCTTCAACGCTGAAACCGATCGGAGAAATTGGGAGACTGTGGCACGGTCAGCGGGTGCTCGCTCGCCTTGATTTCCAGGTTCGCGTACTTGCGGATCGGGTTGGCCTTGTGCACCTGGAAGGAGAGAAAAGAGACACCTGGCTGAGGGTGAAGTCCCCAGGGCAGCCTTGCCTGCTCCGGAAGGAGGTGCTTGCTGAAGACCCAAGACTAGATGCAGAGGCGAGGAGAGGGATATAAAATATGGAGAAGAGGAGAGGAGGAAATATCAACCAAGAAGGGGAGGGGAGGGGAGAGAATATAAAATAAGAAGGAAGGAAAAGAGGAGAGGAGTATAAAATGAGGGGAGAGGTGAGGAGAGGAGAGAGAAGAAAATATAAAATAAGGGAGAAGAGGAGAAGAGTATAAAATAAGGAGGGGAGGAGTGAGGAGAAAATATAAAATAAGGAAGGAGAAGAGAAGAGAAGTAGAAAATAAGGAGGGGAGGGCTGAGAGGAGAGAAGAAAAGAGAGAAGAAAATATAAAATAAGAAGGAAGGAGAAGAGGAGAGGAGGAAATATAAAATAAGGAGGGAGGGGTGAGAAAAGAAAAAAGAGAAGAAAATATAAAATAAGAAGAGGAGAGGAGAAGAGAAGAAAATATAAAATAAGAAGGAGGGAAAAGAGGAGGAAATATAAAATAAGGAGGGAGAGGTGAGAAGAGAAAGAGAAGAGAAAAGAAAATATAAAATGAGAAGAGGGGAGGGGAGGAGAGGAGAATATAAAATAAGAAGGAAGGAGAAGAGGAGAGGAGAACAGAAGAGAGGAGAGGATATAAAATAAGAAGGGAGGAGAAGGCGAGGAAATATAAAATAAGGAGGGAGGGGTGAGAAAAAAAGAGAAAAGAAAATATAAAATGAGAAGAGGGGAGGGGAGGAGAGGAGAAGAGAAAATAAGAAGGAAGGAGGAGGAAATATAAAATAAGGAGGGAGGGGTGAGAAAAAAAGAGAAAAGAAAATATAAAATGAGAAGAGGGGAGGGGAGGAGAGGAGAAGAGAAAATAAGAAGGAAGGAGGAGGAAATATAAAATAAGGAGGGAGGGGTGAGGAGAGAAAAGAAAAGAGAGAAGAAAATATAAAATAAGAAGAGGGGAGGGGAGGGGAGGGGAGGAGAAGATTAGAGAAGAGAAGAGAGAAGAAAATATAAAATAAGAAGGAAGGAGAGGAGGGAATATAAAATAAGGAGGGGAGGGGTGAGAAGAGAGAAGAAAATTTAAAATAAAAAGGAAGGAGAAGAGGCGAGAATCTTTACTCTCATTTTTTAATTGTGAGAACAGTGGCAGACATTAAACATGAAATTCTGAAGACACGCTTCAAAGCGGTGTTTTTTTCAACCTCGGCCAATTTAAGACAGGTGGACTTCAACTCCCAGAATCCCCCAGCCAGCATGCTATATCAATCAACAGTCCTCAACATTTTGGGCACCGGGGACCAGTTTTGGAAACAAAATGGTCTTCCACAGACCAGGGGCGGGTAGGGGGGGAAAGAATGCTTTTGTGCACAATCTAGACTCTGCGCATGCACAGATGAAGCATCTGGCCAGCCGCTTGCGCAGCCCAGTTCCTAACAGGCCACGGACCGGAACCGGTCCACAGGCCGGAGGTTGTGGACCCTTTGCTATTAATGCTGCCTCTGTGCAAATACAGGGAGCTCTCTACTTAACAGCAGTTCATTTAGTGACCGCTCCAAGTTACGACGGCACTGAAAAAAGGGACTTAGGACCGTTTCTCACAGTTACGACCTTTGCAGCCTCCCCCACGATCAAAATTCAGACGCTCGGCCACTGACTCGTACTTACGACGGTCGCAGCGTCCCAGGAGTCAGGTGACGATCCCCTTTTGGGACCTTTTGACAAGCAAAGCCCATGGGGGGGGGGAAGCCAGATTCGCTTATAACCATGTGACTCACTGAATAACTGCAGCGTTTCATTTAACAACCGTGTCAAGGTCGTAAAATGGGGCAAAACTCAAATTAACACATGTCCCCCTCAACAGCAGAAATTTTGAGCTCCACTGTGGGCATAGGTTGAGGATCTACCTGTGGCGTCGCTCTCGAGAAATGTTTTCCAGCCCGGGCACCTTCCACTGGGTTGTGACCGGTTTTTCACACTTACGACCGTTACAGCGCCCCCCTCCGTGTGGTCAGGGGATCAAAATCCGGATGCTGGGCAACTGGTTCCTGTTTGCGACGGGTTGCGCCCTCGAAAATAGAGGACCGAACCAGTAATAATGATGGGCAAGTCCTTGACTTATAACCACAATTGAGCCTAATATTTCACTTCCTAAGACGGTTCTTAAATGAATCGTGCCCCAGGGCACCATATATTGTGCTGCAGTTGTTAAGGGAATCACTGCAATTGTTAAGAAGACGGTTGTGAAGGGAATCCGGCTCCCTGGCCGATTTTGCATGTTGGAAGGTCACAAAAGGGGATCACGTGACCCTCCCGGGGAGGCTGCGACCGTCATAAATACGAATCAGTTGCCGAGTATAGGCAGGACAAGAAACCACGGATGGAAACTCATCTAGGAGAGAAGCAACCTAGAACTAAGGAGAAACTTCCTGACAGTGAGAACAATTAACCAGTGGAACAACCTGCCTCCAGAAGCGGTGAATGGTCCAACACTGGAAGTTTTTAAGAAGAGACTGGACAACCACTTGTCCTGAATGGTGTAGGTTCTCCTGTCTGAGCAGGGGTTGGACTAGATGACCTCCAAGATCCCTTCCCAACTTTATTATTATTATATTAATTTTGATCACGTGACCGCAGGGATGCTGCAACGGTTGTAAGTGTGGAGAACAGTTGGGAGTCCCTTTTTTTCACCGCCGTTGTAACTTTGAGCCGTCACTGAACGGACCGCTGTAAATCGAGGCGTAACTGCACCTCCGCTGCCTCCAAGGGGCGAACCGGAAGTCCCGGAAGATCCCGGAGAGAGAGGAAGGCGGAAAGACCCCATCCTTCCCTTACGAGTTTACCAGCTCTTCGCGCAGCTTCGCCATCTCTTCCTTCTCCCGCTCCTCCTCGACGCGCCGCGTCGCCTCCTGCAACCGCGCCTTCTCTGCCTCCAGCTCGGCTAGGCGCTTCTCGAACTCCTGGCGCTCCCTGGCCCGCCGTTCCGTGGCCAGCTCGAAGTGATCGGGCACTGCAGAAGCAAAAAGGAGAGGCACGGAGTTGAGAAAGAGGAGCTGTTGAGAGGGAGAAGGGGAAGGGATGGCGGATGAGGGCAGCGACACCTTCCATTTCAAAATAACTTCGCTTCTGGTTTCCTACTCCCAGGTTTCCCCCAAAATAAGACCCACCCCCAAAAATAAGCCCGAGTCTGATTTTTTGGAGGGTGGGATTAATATAAGCCCTACCCAAAAAATAAACCCAGGAAGGGGGGAATCGTGGGCAGCACAAACAGTGGTGAGCGCACGGGGGCCAATGGTGTCCGGCAACAGCTGCAGCCTGCCGGCCCAGAGCGGAGAAGTCCGCCTGCTAAAGAAGCTTCTTGACTGGAGGCTAAAACATGTCAGGAACGGCTGCTGGAATTGGGTCTGTCTAGTTTAATGAAGAGAAGGACGAGGGGGGACATGATAGCAGCCTTCCAGTATCTCAGGGGCTGCTCCAAAGAAGAGGGAGTCAAGCTCTTCTCCTAAGCGCCTGAAGGCAGGACAAAAAGCAACGGATGGAAACTCATCAAGGAGAGAAGCAACCTGGAACTAAGGAGAAACTTCCTGACAGTGAGGACAATTAACCCGTGGAACAACCTGCCTCCAGAAGCGGTGAATGCTCCAACACTGGAAGTCTTTAAGAAGAGACTGGACAGCCATTTGTCTGAAATGGTATAGGGTTTCCTGCCTGAGCAGGGGGTTGGACTAGATGATCTCCGAGGTTCCTTCTTTATTATCATTATTATTATTGATCATCGTCAGCCAGATGTTCAGACTGGATTTGGCATTTTTGTCTACCTATCGAGTCCTTCCCAAGGACCTGGGATAGGCAGATGTGGATGTTTGATGGTATTACAGATCTCGTCGCAGGATGGAAGCAGTTCCTAGTAAGGCTGCCTTTTGCAATTGACTAATAGCGAATTTGTCAATGCCAATTGTGTTCAAGTGGTGCTCCAGTTGTTTTGGGATTGCACCCAAGGAGCCTATTACTATTGGTACTACCCTTGCTTGCTTTTGCCACAGTCTTTCTATTTCTATTTGTAGGTCTTTGTATTTTGTGATCTTCTCCAGTTCTTTTTCGTCTATTCTGCTGTCTCCAGGCACTGCCACGTCCACTCTCCAGACGTCGTGAACCTCCTCCTCCTCCTCCTTCTCTTCCTCCTCGTTATTAAAAACAAGAAAGTCCAATTGCCTCTTGATAAAAAAAAAAAAGCGAAGGGCTGTCCAGTCTCTTCTTCTAAACCTCCAGGCCACCTCAGGTGGGCCAGACACACCTGGAGACGCCTCACCTGAAGCCAGCTTGCTGTCTTTCCTGGGAACAAAAGGGTCCTGGTGCAAAACCTGGCTGGGTTGAGCTTTGAAGATGGCGGCTTCCTTCTGGCGCTGCAGCTCTTCCTTCAGCTGGGGGGGGGGAGGGAAATGGGGAAGGGAAAAAAAAGAGACGGTTAGGAGGAAAAGGTCCGAAGGAGACAGCCGTCGAAAGAAAAATCCGGATAGTTCTCGATTTACGGCCGCCACAGAGCCCCCTGGCAGTCGTTAAGCGAGTTTTTGCCCCCGTTCTGCAGCTTCTCTGGCCAGGCTAGTTAAGCAGATCACTGCAGTCGTTAAAAAGTTAGTAACCCGGTTGTTAATATTTCTATTTAGCATCTCTGAACAAAAATGTCTTGGCGCAGATTTTTAGTCCATGTTCTTTAGCCCTAACAATTGGGAGTGGGTGGGAAACCTTTGAGAAATACTAATTTTTATGCAGGTAATTTTCAGAATATTCTACATTAGCACCCCATTTCGGAGCTGAGACAAGTTTTAGGACAAATACAAAGAGTTAAAGAATTAAGTTGGGAGACTAACATGGCCATTTCGAGCTCATTCTGCTCTCATCAGTTAGCCATACCCTTTATGGGATTCGAACGTGGGCAGTTTACAGGTTAGGCAGTTGTTTAACCACCCAGCCACAGGCTCTCCTTCCCTGTTCGTCAGCCGAGTCAAGGGAGTATATACAGAAAGTTTATCTTTAATAACATTCAAACCAAGAATCCCAGGTATACACATATCGAGGCCAGTAATAAAAGTATCCGAACACCAGGATAAAAATCTTAAACCAAACCTGTTTAATCTACAAAAGTACTAAACTTTCGTCGGCCAAACTACCGACATCGTCAGAGTGTAAAAAACGCCGGATCCGGGAGTTCATTTATATAACTGGCCGCCTCTACGCTCTAACAACAACAATAATAAGTTGGAAGGCACTTTGGTGGTCATCTAGTCCAACCCCCTGCTAGCCTTGGGTTTGGATGACACTTACAACCCATGTATGGAGGTTTTTAAGAGAAAGCTCTTTAGGCTAAATTAACTTATCTCTCTGCAACCTCGGGCCCTACATTTTTAAATTCCCAAAATGTAAATTCATCCAGTATGGAGATTTGCAAGGTTTTCTCCCGGAGAGGAAAAGAGCATCGAAAACGCCCTCGTTGTGATCTGAGGCTCACGTTCCCACCTTCTCAGAGCCCTTTCTGAACCCCCACATGGACAGGGGGGGGGACCAAATCCAGATCCAAATTCTTCTCATGGGGGGGGGGTTAAAGAAAAAACAAGACCTCCCAAACCAGCCGGACCCTACACACACACACACACCCCGCCCCAACCGCTTCACCTTACCTGCTGCTGCCACATCTCCTGGCGGATGGCTCCGCGGGCATCGATGGCCAGCTGGAAGGGCTCTGGCTTGGTGGCGCTCTTCACCTTCTTCTCGGGCAGGTTGATGTGGTCAAACTGAGGCAGCGGGTGGGCTTTGAACTTGGGCACCTGCAGGCAGGACAAGGAGAGAGAGAGAGAAAGAGAGAGATTCACTGGGGCGTGGGCTGCTTTCCATGCCCCTTCCAACACTGACGATGTTCTATGTTCTAATTTCATCCCAGTGCAGCTGGGAAGAGAGAATCATGGTTTGGTTACAGCCTAAACCAGGGCTCTTCAAACGTGCCTGGCTGAGGCCTTCTGGGAGTTGAAGTCCACCAGTCATCAAAGGGGCCAAGTTTGAAGAGCGCTGCCCTAAACAGAGACGCATGTCAGAATCCAATTATATTTCATCTCTAGTTATCAATTATAAAAAACTCCATTTCTGCTTTCTATGGATTCTGCCGTACGATGAAGGGAAGGGGGTGAACAAAGGGGCTTTATGGCCCTCACTTCAAAGCAGCTGATTGTGCGTATTGCCAAAAGAGCTAACCATAATAATGGAGCTGTTGCCTTTGATGTAGTTTTCTTTGAGGTCTCCATCCAGCCGGCAGGAAGGAAAAGGGGGTGGGGTTGTGATGCCTGAAACTGTCGCTGGAAGAGGGGGGTGATTGGGTGGGACTACTGGGGAACCCCTTAAAACCTCAAATGGGAGAGTTTGAACCCCAAGTCCTGTCTAGAACGCCTTTCTCTTAATAAAGGATGCCTGTTGGAAGAATTATTCCAAGAGTTCTGTCTTCTTAAGATGCAAAGTGGGGTGGGTCCTTACAACGCTGAAGAGTCCCAGGGCTGCAGGCCCATTCAGAGAAGACGGTGGTGGGAACGACTCAACAAAGCCGGGTCCTTTTCAACCAGAATAAAACTGGAAGGGACCTAAGAGGTCATCCAGTCCAACCCCCCCCCCGCTCAGGAAGGAAACCCTATACCATTTCGGACAAATGGCTGTCCAGTCTCTTCTTAAAAACTTCCAGTGTTGGCGCATTCACCGCTACTGGGGAGAACAGGCTGATAAGGGAAGTTTAGAGGCTGTTCCGCATGGAAATTGGCGCTCGCTTATCACAGCCTGACATTGTCGAAACCGGCAAGAACCACCCGGGAGCCAAGTGCTCCTTGCACAAGTGTTGAAAGAGCCACAGGAAACGCAGGTGGCAGGGCTGCGGGGGGGGGGTGTGTGTGTGTGTGAGGGGGGGGGGGAACTGGGACAGGAGCCTCCGTGGAGAACGCCAGCCAGAGACCTCCGAGACTTCTCCAACATCACTTTCAGAGTTTTTGGTGGCCGGTGCAAAATAACAATCCGAGGGTTTTTGTAGCCCGGAAGCAAAAGAGGCATCCTGTAGTGTCAAGGTGCGAGAATCGGCTGCGGTTGTGTGGATAGACAGCCCCGGGAGAAGTCTTCAGATCAGTTAGGCTACAACGTTTTTCCCTCCCCTGATCTCTACTTTGGTTATTTCAAATAATTTTTAATTTATTTATTTCTAACCGGCTTTTATTAGTTTTATAAATAAGTCAACCACCGTAGATTCTTCCTCCTGTTTTCCTTCTCCTGAGTGGTTGGGCTAAGAGGGAGTGACTAGTCCAAGGTCACCCAGCGGGCTTTCATGCCTAAGGCAGCACTAGAACTCACCGTCTCCTGGTGATTGGCCCAAAGTCACCCAGCTGGCTTTCATGTCTAAGGCGGGACTAGAACTCACCGTCTCCTGGTGATTGGCCCAGAGTCACCCAGCTGGCTTTCATGTCTAAGGCAGCACTAGAACTCACCATCTCCTGGTGATTGGCCCAAAGTCACCCAGCTGGCTTTCATGTCTAAGGCGGGACTAGAACTCACCATCTCCCGGTGATTGGCCCAAAGTCACCCAGCTGGCTTTCATGCCTAAGGCAGCACTAGAACTCACCGTCTCCTGGTGATTGGCCCAAAGTCACCCAGCTGGCTTTCATGTCTAAGGCGGGACTAGAACTCACCATCTCCTGGTGATTGGCCCAGAGTCACCCAGCTGGCTTTCATGTCTAAGGCAGCACTAGAACTCACCATCTCCTGGTGATTGGCCCAAAGTCACCCAGCTGGCTTTCATGTCTAAGGCGGGACTAGAACTCACCGTCTCCTGGTGATTGGCCCAGAGTCACCCAGCTGGCTTTCATGCCTAAGGCGGGACTAGAACTCACCGTCTCCTGGTGATTGGCCCAAAGTCACCCAGCTGCCTTTCATGTCTAAGGCGGGACTAGAACTCACCATCTCCTGGTGATTGGCCCAGAATCACCCAGCTGGCTTTCATGCCTAAGGCGGGACTAGAACTCACCGTCACCTGGTGATTGGCCCAAAGTCACCCAGCTGGCTTTCATGCCTAAGGCGGGACTAGAACTCACCGTCACCTGGTGATTGGCCCAAAGTCACCCAGCTGGCTTTCTTGCCTAAGGCGGGACTAGAACTCACCATCTCCTGGTGATTGGCCCAGTCACCCAGCTGGCTTTCATGCCTAAGGCGGGACTAGAACTCCCTGTCTCCCACAATTTATATGAAGAACATATGAAGAACGGTTGCAGAAATTGGGTATGTCTAGTCTAGTGAAAAGAACCACGGGGGACAGGATAGCAGCCTTCCAGTATCTCAGGGGCTGCCCCAAAGAAGAGGGAGTCCAGCTCTTCTCCAAAACACCGGAAGGCAGGACAAGAAGCAATGGATGGAAACCAATCAAGGAGAGAAGCAACTTGGAACTAAGGAGAAACTTCGTAACAGTGAGGACAATTAACCAGTGGAACTCCTTGCCTCCAGAAGTTGTGGCTGCTCCATTAATGGATGCTTTTAAGAAGAGACTGGGCAGCCATTTGTCCGAAATGGTATAAGGTTACCTACTTGTGCAGGGGGTTGGACTAGAAGACCTCCAAGGTCCCTTCTAGCTGTGTTATTCTGTTCAATCTCCCTTGCTGCCAAAAGATTTGAGTGATTATCCCCGCTGCGTTCCTTTGTTGTTGATTTTATTGTTTTATTATTTACTTCTGTTTACACTCTTTTTTCCTTCCTTTTTATTTTATTACTTTCATTTGGATGTAGGCCAATTGGTGTACATTCAAAGTGACTATAATAAAGTTCTTGTTTATTATTATTTGTTCTTACTGTTATTTCTAGAGGTATTTATTTATTTATTTATGAGACTTATATACCGCTTTAAAAGCGCAAGCACTCTCTAAGCGGTGTACACCAGTAAGCAATGTATATATATATTTACATTGCCCCCAACAATCTGGGTCCTCATTTTACCTACCCCGGAAGGATGGAAGGCTGAGTCAACCTTGAGCCGGTGAGATTTGAACCGCTGACCTGCTGAACACAGTCAGCTAAAGTGGCCTGCAGTACTGCACCCTAACTGCTGCACCACCTTGGCTCTAATAAGTTGAGGTAGTCCTCAACTTACAACCATTCGTTTAGTGACTGTCCAAAATGACAATGGCGCTGAAAAAAAGTGACTAAGGACCATTTTTTTTCACACTTATGACCGTTGCAGCATCCCCGGGGTGGTCACGGGACCAAAATTCAGACCTTGGCAACTGACTCATATTTACGACGGTCGCCGTATCCCGGGGGGGGTCATGTGATCCCCTTTTGCGACCTTCTGATAAACAAAGTGAAGGGGGAAGCCGGACTCACTTAATAACCGTGTGACTCGTTGCACAACTGTGCAGTGACTCGCTTAACGACGGTGGCCGTTAAGTCGAGGACTCCCTGCATTCTCTCCTTTCTCAGTTTATTTGATGGTTCTATTATTTTATTTCTGTTCCATTTACTCTCCTTTCATTTTTCTATTTTTCTTTCTTTTTTTTAAATTATAGCCCCTTGGCAAGGCAGGGGGGGAGGCAAATAAATTTGGCAATCATCAATCATCAAAAGAGCCTCTTTCAAAGGGCGCCTACCTCCTCCTTCTGCAGCTCTTCGATTTTTTTCTCTTTCTGAAGCAGCCGCTCCTTGTCCCGGGCATCAAACGAGAACGGGCATGGCTCCACCAGCCTCGGCTCTGCCGGTTTGGGTTTGAAGGGCACCCCTGGATGCGGCATCGGCTTGGCTTTGATCACGGGGGCCACGTCCTCCACCTGCAAGAGAGACCGGCATCAGCAAGGAAAACGGGGGAGACAAGGCACAGCCCACCTACTGGGGGAGATCCAGGGACAGAGACGCCAGTCTAATAGTAACAATAATACTAACAATAATAACAACAACAATAATAAAGTTGGAAGGGACCTTGGAGGTCATCTAGTCCAACCCCCTGCTCAGGCAGGAAACCCTATGCCATTTCAGACAAAGGGCTGTCCAGTCTCTTCTTAAAAACTTCCAGTGTTGGAGCATTCACCGCTTCTGGAGGCAGGTTGTTCCACGGGTTAATTGGAAGGAAACTGTCAGAAAGTTTCTCCTTAGTTCCAGGTTGCTTCTCTCCTTGATTGGTTTCCATCCGTTGCTTCTTCTCCTGCCTTCAGGGGCTTTGGAGAATAGCTTGACTCCCTCTTCTTTGGGGCAGCCCCTGAGATACTGGAACCCTGCTATCATGCCCCCCCCCCCCCGGTCCTTCTCTTCATTAAACTAGACAGACCCAATTCCTGCACCCACAACTTCTGGTGGCAAGTAGTTCCACTGGTTAATTGTTCTAACTGTCAGGAAGTTTCTCCTTAGTTCTAGGTTGCTTCTCTCTTTGGTTAGTTCCCATCCGCTGCTTCTTGTCCTGCCTTCAGGCGCTTTGGATAAGAGCTTGACTCCTTCTTCTTTGGGGCAGCCCCGGAGATATTGGAATGCTGCTATCATGTCACCCCAGTCCTTTTCATTAAACTAGACATATCCAGTTCCAGACCCAATTCCTGCACCCACAACTTCTGGTGGCAAGTTGTTCCACTGGTTAATTGTTCTAACTGTCAGGAAATCTCTCCTTAGTTCCTGGTTGCTTCTCTCCTTGATTACTTTCCACCTGTTGCTTCTTGTCCTGCCTTTGGGCACTTTGGAGAATAGCTTGACTCCCTCTTTTTTGGGGCTATCATGTCCCCCCCTGGTCCTTCTCTTCATTAGACTAGACAGGCCTGGGCAGGTTCACGCTGGCATCTGTGCCAGGCCCAATGGAGGTAGTCCTTGACTGATGACCAAAACCTGGGTCCAGAATTTCCATTCAAGGTCATTTGATAGAGTCACCCTTGATTTTACCCTCTTTCCTGCTGTGGTCATGCAGTTACTGGGTCAACCTGGGTCTCCCCCCCCCACCATTGACCTGGCTTGCAGAAAGCTTGGCACAAGGGGGGTCTGCTGACCCTGCAGCTGCCGTGAGTCACTGGCCAAGGATCAGATGACCCGCAGGACCTTGCAACGGGACGGTCGCAACTGGCGATCACCTGACCCTGGGACAGTGCAACCGTTGTAAATATGTGCTGGTTTGTCAAAGGCCCAGATTCTGAGGACGGGACCATGGGGATGCTCCAACGGTCGTAAGAGAGGAGAGAAAGAGGGGAACGGGGGGGGGGCAATTTGGGGCTCTCTGGGCTTGGTGGTTTTCCTGCAGACGTTTCATGACCCAGCTAGATAATATTATCAGTTCTAGGAAGGAGGACATTTTGCAGAGAGGAGGAGGACCAAGGGGTCCTTGGTGTTCTCTGAGCTTGGTGGTTTTCTTCCAGACATCTCATGACCCAATTAGGAAATATCATCAGTGCTAGAAGGGAGTGCGATTTGCAGAGGAGGAGGAGGAGGAGGACTGTGGGATTCTTGGTACTCTCTGAGCTTGGTGGTTTTCTTGCAGACATCCCATGACCCAACTAGGGAACATCATCAGTGCTAAAAGGGAGTTTGCGGAGGAGGAGGAGGATTGTGGGGTCCTTGGTGTTATCTGAGTTTGGTGGTTTTCTTGCAGACATTTCACGACCCAACTAGAAGATACAGTGCTAGAAGGGAGTGGGGTTTATAGAGAGGAGGAGGAGGAGGAGGAGGAAGACTCTGAAGTCCTTGATGCTCTCTGAGCTTGGTGATTTTTTTTGCAGACATCATCAATTCTAGAAGGGAGGGGAGTTTGCGAGAGGAGGAGGAGGAGGAGGAGCAGGAAGAGGAGGAGGACTGTGTGGCCCTTGGTGTTCTCTGAGCTTGTTTTCTTGCAGACGTTTCATTTCCCAACTAGGTAACATCTTCAGTGTTTGAAAGGAATGGGGTTTGTGGAGAGGAGGGGGAGGGGGAGGAGGAGGAGGAGGAGGAAGAGGACCTGGCGTCCTTGGTGCTCTCTGAGCTTGGTGGTTTTCTTGCAGACGTCCCATGACCCAACTAGGGAACATCATCAGTGCTAGAAGGGAGTGGGATTTGCAGAGGAGGAGGAGGAGGAGGAGGAGGAAGAAGAGAAGGAGGAGGAGGAGGAGGAGGAAGACTCTGAAGTCCTTGATGCTCTCTGAGCTTGGTGGTTTTCTTGCAGACGTCCCATGACCCAACTAGGGAACATCATCAGTGCTAGAAGGGAGTGGGATTTGCACAAAGGAGGAGGAGGAGGAGGAAGACTCTGAAGTCCTTGATGCTCTCTGAGCTTGGTGATTTTTTTGTAGACATCATCAATTTTAGAAGGGAGGGGAGTTTGCGAGAGGAGGAGGAGCAGGAAGAGGAGGACTGTGGGGCCCTTGGTGTTCTCTGAGCTTGTTTTCTTCCAGATGTTTCATTACCCAACTAGGTAACATCTTCAGTGCTTGAAAGGAATGGGGTTTGTGGAGAGGAGGAGGAGGACCGTGGGGGTCCTTGGAGCTCTCTGAGCTGGGTGCTTTCCCTGCAGGCGTTTCGTGACCCAGCTAGGGAACATCATCAGTTCTAGAAGGGAATGGCGCATTTTAGGAGAGGAGGAGTGTCAATCACTTTGTTCAGTGCCGTTGACGTTTTTGGCCGCTCAACACAAAGTCGCCAGTCCAGGGGAGGCTGTGTAAAGATCCTCAGCGCAGGGAGATCAACCAGGGCTTCAGAACAGGCTGGAGGGGAAACCAGCTGTTCAGCCATGAGCGGAGATACCCCAGCGGTGCCCAGCAGCCCCCCGAGGCCAAACCGAGGCCCGGCGCACAGCACATACCTTTTCTTTCGCTTCCTCTCTCACCAGGGCACCCACTTTGTTTTTCAAGGCAAAAGCGGGCGACTTAGGGACGGTGATGGGAAGCTGCTTCTTCTCGGGGACCCCCTGCAAGGGAGGAAGGGTGGAAAGATCCAGGATGTCAGTCTGGTTACAGCACAGGGTGGAGAAGACCCAGCCACGCTACCGGAAACCGCAAAGAAATCCCGCCTGGAATTCCTTGCTGGAGACCAGCGTCCCTCTCGGCACAAATGGGGACAGGATGGGCATGTCTTCCTACAATCAAGCACAGACACACACACTCCCACACACACAATTTAGGCCTTCATGGGAAGAATACTCTGCTCTTGTCGGAGCAAGATCACTCTGCATTCCGAGGATCTCTCCCCGTTCTGTCTAGTTGAGGCATCGGGTGGATCCCACAGGTGTTACCTCTCTCTTTAGGAGTATGACTTTGTTGCTCATATCTTACGATTTATATTCTTTCATTTAGTTGTGTTGTTTGCTTATTTAGTATTCTATGGCTATCGCTAAGTGTTGAATATTAGGATTTATGATGGATGTATTTTTATGTTGATTATGATCATGATTTATCACCTGTGGTTTGTATCTACACTGAGAGCTTATGGACAGGAGACAAATTCCTTTTGTGTCCAACCACACTTGGCCAATAAAGAATTCTGTTCTCTTCTATTCTGTTGTTATGTTCTATTCTGCTCTACCCTATTCTGTATTTCTTTTCTTTTCTATTCTATTCTAATTTCTAATTCTATTCTATTCCATTCTTATTTCTAATTCTATTCTTTCCTTTATTCTATTCTATTCTGCATTCTATTTTCTTTTCTATTTTATTCAGCTCTATTACATTCTACAATCTGTTATCTCTATTCTATTCTATTCTATTCTATTCTATTCTATTCTATTCTATTCTATTCTATTCTATTCTATTCCTTTTCTATATTCTATTTTATTCCAGTTTAGAGCCAAGGTTCCCCACCCCTGCCCAAATGCCTGAATTTTGATCACGTGACCATGAGGAAAAATATTTAAACCAGGGGCAGGCAACCTTGGCTCTTTTATGACTCGAGGATTTCAACTCCCAGAATCCCTGAGCCAGCCATGCTGAGGGGAAAGGGAGAGGTTTCCAAGCTGAGCCAGGCTGGCTGAGGAATTCTGGGAGTTAGAGTCCACCAGTCATGAGGGGGCCAAGTTTGAAGACCCCTGGTTTAAATATTTTTTCCTCAGGGTCATGTGATCAAAATTCAGGCATTTGGGCAGGGGTAGGCAGCGTTGGTTCTTTTAGGACTTGTGGACTTCAATTCCCAGAATTCCTGAGCCAGCCACGCTGAGGGGAAAGGGAGAGGTTTCCAAGCTGAGCCATGCTGGCTGAGGAATTCTGGGAGTTGAAGTCCACGAGTCATAAAAGAGCCAAGGTTGCCTACCACTGGTTTACATACATTTCCTCATGGTCACATGAGCAAAATCCAGACATTTGGGCAGGGGTAGGCAAGCTTGGCTCTTTTATGACTGGTGGACTTCAACTCCCAGAATTCCTGAGCCAGCCACGCTGAGGGGAAAGGAAGAGTTTTCCAAGCTGAGCCAGGCTGGCTCAGGAATTCTGGGAGTTGAAGTCCACCAGTCATAAAAGATCCAAGCTTGCCTACCCCTGCACTAAACCAAAGACCGTGCGTCAAGGACCGCCTGTCTCTCACAACGTCCAAGACTGAAATCACCAGACTCCCCTCCCCTTGGGTAAAATAACCCCCCCCTTTTTTTTTTTTGAGAAGATGGCCACCCAGCCGCAATTACCACCACGTCTTCCAGGATCTTGGTCGGGCAGGGCCTGGAGTGGAACTCAAAGGGCTCCTCTTCCTGGACCTTCTTGGTCTCCCGTTCCTGGATCCGTTTCTCCATTTCCAGGTTGAAGCCGATCGGCTTGGTCGGCTCTTTCACGGGGGGCTTCTTGGGCAGGAGGGGCCCGCCCTGCAGGATGCGGTGGTTGAGCTCCTGAGCCTTGAACCTGTACCTGTTGGACGGTGGGAGAAGACGGTCAACGGGAAGGCCCTCGGGGAGGCTCTGGGGACTGAAGGGGGGGGGTGTCCAGCCAACGAGCCGACGAAAAACTTTATTCAAAGCCTCCAATTGTTGCTTGAGTAAGCCAACAACAGCTTGGTGGAGAACTAAAAATTCTTTTTTATTATAATTTTTACAATTTTACAATAAAAACCCCTTTCCCAATCCCTCCCAACCCTCCCCCATTCTTCCCAGAGCTAGATACAGAGTTAACTAAAACTTAGTAGAAAAAGCTTATAAACTCAGATAAACCACAAACAAATATGATTATATTCAATAAACAAATTGTTAAACCCATTAACTCCATTATATATATATATATATATATCAAAAAAAAACAGAAAGAGAAAAAGAAGAAAGAAAATAAAAAAAAATTAATAAAAGGGGGGGAAAAAAAGAGAAAAACTAAACTGTTCTACCCTTCTAAATAATATCTTAAACTTTAAATATAAATTATTCAAAGGCTAAATAATATTTTCTAATATCATACCTATATTGTATAAAATTTATCCAACTTTTCCACACCAAGAGATACTTCTCTTGCGATTGATCTTTCAGAAAAGCTGAAATTTTTGCCATTTCAAATAAGTAAGAAACTTTAAGAAACCGTTCCTGCAAAGAAGGCAAAAATTCCTTCTTCCAATACTTCTCTCTGGAAGGAGAACTAAAGATTCTTTACATGGCCTGGCACCAGATTATCTGACGGACTGACTTCTCCTACCGCCGTGGTGGCGAACCTATGGCACGTGTGCCACGCAGAGCCCTCTCTGTGGGCACGCGCGCCGCCGCCCCGGACCTAGGCCTTCAGCTGGGTTTTATAAAACCTTTTCGCTTTAGGCCTCCGCCACCGTGTACGCAAACAAAAAAGGTCCAATCAGTCAATTTCAACTTCTCGCGGGAAAAAAAAAGATCTCGCAAAGTTGGAATTGATTGATTGAATCTTTTAGTCCCACCCAGTCTGCCGTTACCACCGCAGCCACGCCCACCCAATGGGCCACACCCACCATTCAATGGGCCACGCCTACCGGCACCCGACGATACATAAGTGGTTTTTGGGTTGCAGTTTGGGCACTCGGTCTCTAAAAGGTTCGCCATCACTGGGATAGGGTCTCCTGCCTGAGCAGAGGGCTGGACTAGATCAGGGATTGGCAACGTTAAACACTCAAAGAGCCACTTGGACCCGTTTCCCACAGAAAACACTGGGAGCCGCAAAACCCGCGTGTGCACGTGCGTGTACTGGATGGGGGGGGGTGCTTGATTGAAGAGGTTTAATTAAAAAGAAATAGAGGCTGCTGTGCATGAGTTTCTCTCTCTCTCTCTCCCTCCCTCTCCTCCTCTGATCTTCTGCTCTCTTGGCAAGCTGGCTTCACGCTGTTCTCCAACAAGCTGACACACATTCTTATTTGGGCTGGCTCCCTCCTGCCCTTGGTCTGCCAGTCCTCTTCCCCCATTCAGTGTGTGTGTGTGTGTGCGTGTGTGCGTGTGAGAGAGAGAGAGAGGGAGGGAGTGCTGCTGCTTTCTGCTGCTTCCTGCTGAGAGGCAGCAAAGGCAGGAGCCCTGCCCAATAAGCTTGTCAGCTTGTCGGAGAACAGCGTGAGGCCACTCTCTCTTTTAGACACACACACACACAGAGAGAGAGAGAGAGAGAGAGAGAGAGAGAGAGCGCTGCTGCTTTCTGCTGAGAGGCAGCAAAGGCAGGAACCCCGCCCAATAAGCTTGTCAGCTTGTCGGAGAACAGTGTGAGGCCACTCTCAGGCCACTCTCTTTTTTATACACACACACACACACACACACACAGAGAGAGAGAGAGAGAGAGGGAGAGAGAGACGGGATGCCCAAGTGCCTCTCTCTGTCTTTGTCTCTCTCTCAGCAAATGGCGGAAGAGGACTGGGAGCCGCAGGTTGCTGACCCGTCGACTAGATGACCTCCAAGATCCCTTCCAGCCGTATTCTGATTGAATGTTCTGCTCACCACCCAGAGTCCACTGGAGTTAGGCAGCCAAACAAGTCAATACATACATACATACATCAATGAAAACTCACTGTTGGAGCTTCAAGATTTCCTCGTTTTCCAGCTCCGCTGCGCTCTTGCAGGTGATGGGTCTCGAGCGGCTTCTGGTTTCGAGGCGGGGGGTTTTGGGGTGAGTCAGTCCGGATTTTAAAGGCCTGTTTGGACCTGCGCCAAAGACAGCCGAGAGAGAAAAGCCAGAGGCTGCCAATCAGAACGGAAAAGGCCAAGGGAGGGAGGCTAAGCACTGCGAGTTTGACACATACACAGTGGGGGAAGAAATGTATTCAAATTGATGTACTGATGTATTCATTCAATTTATTCCCCCCCCCCCAAAAAGATTGCATCCCAAAGGTGACCCTGAATTTAAGAAATTAGATGTAAGGGAAGGATAAAACAAGCAAAGCCCACTCAACTGCCAGTTTGACCTTCGCCGGGCCATTGGCACAAGTCGCCCGGTTGATTTTCATGAGTAAAGCAGAACTAGAACTCCCAGTTTCTTGGAGATTGGTTGAAAATCACCAGCCGGCTTTCATGCCTAAGGCGGGATTAGAACTCACCATCTCCTGGCGATTGGCCCAAAGTCGCCCAGTCGGCTTTCATGCCTAAGGCGGGACTAGAACTCACCGTCTCCTGGGGATTGGCCCAAAGTCACCCAGCTGGCTTTCATGCCTAAGGCGGGACTAGAACTCACCGTCTCCTGGGGATTGGCCCAAAGTCACCCAGCCGGCTTTCATGCCTAAGGCGGGACTAGAACTCACCATCTCCTGGGGATTGGCCCAAAGTCACCAACTGATTCTCATGCCTAAGGCGGAACTAGAACTCACAGTCTCCCCCTTTCTAGCCTGGAGCCTTAACCACCAGACCAATTGGGCTATAGGTTCACTTAACAATCATTAAAAGAAAAACCATGGAAAATCAGGTTAATATGGTAACCAGGTCTACCACCATCATGATTTAGGACCAAAATTGTGGCCTCAATCGGTCATAAGTGGAGGATTTGTTTCAAGCACACTTTTACATCCTCTCCACTAAGGGGAAACCCCTTCCCCACAATGCACAGCTGGCCTCTGGGAGAACAACACACCCCTCTCCGCAATGGGAAGATAGCAGCTGGCCCTTTAGTGCCTTCTTTTAAGCTGGGGTCTCCAATCCTGGCAACTTGTGGACTTCAACTTCCAGAATCCCTCAGCTGGCCAGCCATGAATTCTGGGAGTTGAAGTCCACAATTCTTAAAAGTTGCCAGGTTTGGAGACCGGTGGTATAGGACAGGGGTAGGCAACCTTGGCTCTTTTATGACTCGTGGACTTCAACTCCCAGAATTCCTGAGCCAGCCACGCTGAGAGGAAGGGAGACTTTCCAAGCTGAGCCATGCTGGCTCAGGAATTCTGGGAGTTGAAGTCCACCAGTCATAAAAGAGCCACGGTGGCCTACCCCTGGTGTAGGATTTCCTGCCTGAGCAGGGGGGTTGGATTAGATGACCTCCAAGGTCCCTTCCAACTTTATTATTATTCTTATAACAGTTGCGATGGGGAAGAAGAAGGTTAACGCAGGGGGTCTCCAAAGCTGGCAACTTTTAAGACTTGTGGATTTCAACGGCCAAAATTCATGGCTGGCTGGCTGAGGAATTCTGGGAGTTGAAGTCCACAAGTCTTCAAGTTGCCAGCTTTGGTGAACCCTGTCCTAGACCAGAGTTTGTCAGAATCTGCCGTATCCTTGGTCACTTCCAGAATCCTTGGAGTCTTACTGAATATATAATGGGAAGGCAGCTTGGAGGTCATTCAGTCCAACCCCCTGCTCAAGCAGGTTGGAGAACAGCTTGAAGCCAGCTTTCCAGGTGAGCAGCAGATAGGAGAGAGGGAAGAGAGAAAGAGAGAGAGAGAAAGAGAAAGAAAGAGTGGGGGAAGAGGAGTGGCAGATCAAGGGCAGATAGAGAGGGAGGGAGAGAGACAGAGAGAAAGACCCTTTTGACATCTAAAATGAAGACAACACTGCATATATCCTTTTTTACCTGTGTGTGTGTGTATGTGTGTGTGTGTGGGGGGGGCCAAGACACTTCCAATTTGACGCAGGAGAAAACCCGAATAACCAAAGACCTACATACAAACACCCGCGAAAACCTCAGAAAACATACATACATACATACATACATACACACACAGACACACACACACACACCTATAATAAAGGTAAAAAAGGATATATGCAGTGTTGTCTTCATTTTAGATATCAAAAGGGTTTTGCGGCTCCCGGTGTTTTGTTTCCGGTGGGAAACGGGTCCAAGTGGCTCTTTGAGTGTTTTGGGTCGCCTACCCCTGGTCTAGCTAAACTCTCATGCACATTCCTCCCCCTGCCCAGCATCATCTAACTCTAACTCTTAACTCTAAGAGTAAAACATAAAAAGAAAATGGCTGCATCTCCATCTGTTGTCAAAGCAAAAACATCCGATGTTAGCAGCGTTGACACGTTTACTCTGGACGTTGAACCCGTGCCCGGCTCTAGCTTCCTTTTCTTTCGTGCGTGGGCAAAATGGTATAGGGCAGGAGTAGGCAACCTCGGCTCTTTTATGACTCATGGACTTCAACTCCCAGAATTCCTGAGTCAGCATAGCTGGGCTAGCTAGCTCTCTCCTGCCCTTCCTGCTTCCTGCAGAGACGCAGCAAAGGGAGGAGCTCCGCCCAATAAGCTTTTCAGCTCCTCGGAGAACACTGTGATTGCACTCTCTTTTACACACACACACACACACACACACAGAGAGAGAGAGAGAGAGAGAGAGAGAGAGAGAGAGAGAGAGAGAGAGAAGCAGGGAAGCGCAATTGCCTCTCTCTGCAAATGGCTGAGGAGGCTGGGAGCCACAGGGGAAGGCTCAAAGAGCCGCACGCAGCTCTGGAGCCGCAGGTTGCTGACCTGTGAGCTAGACATAATCATACTGGACCTAGTGTGAGAACCAAGGTGATTGAAATAAGAGATGATAAGAATTGGCGGACTGGAGTAAAGGAGGGAAGGCCTGCATTTCAAGCTAATTGGAGAATGTGATTTATGACGGTTAATTGGAGGAGGGAATTGTACTGTGATACTATGTGCTCAGGTGAGGGGAATCCAGTTTTTGGCTTTGATTGTGTTAGTGCCGATGTGTTACTACTCAAAATAAAGACTCTTTAAGGTAAACAATGCCACAAAGTTCTTTCAAGAGTTTTCATCTGTCGGAAACAGGACAAAACGCTTCCAAAACCATTCAGAGCCCTCGTTAGCTGACCCCGATTGATGGAGCAAGCCACCATTGGCTGGGCTCCCGTAACACAGCCTGTGACAGAGGTTGCCAGAAACAGATTCTTACCTTCTCCCTCCTTCCGGCTCCGTAGATGGTACCGTTGAGGAGTGCGTTTCTGAAAGTTTTCCACCTGTTGGGCCAGCGGGACGTATTCGGCGGGAGCCTCGTCCAGTTTCCGCTTGTTCCCGCAGGAGAGGTTAAACGGCTTCGGGATTGTGGGTCCCTTTGACACCCGGGACTGTGTAAAAAAAAAAAAAAGACAGTGATTATGGGATTTCTTTTTTTAAAAAATGTTTTATTGATTTTCTAGTTTTACATTTAAGTCTTTAAAAAGCAACATAGCGGCTGGGTTAATTGATCGTACGACACACAAGTATCTTTAGTACAAGTCTCAAGCTACTACATTAATTTTTCCCTCTCTTTTCCCCTTAGCATTTATTGTCTCCTGTTTAAACTAATCCAATTCTTATTAAATCGATGAAATAAAAATGACATTCTTACATTCATCAGTAATTTTGGGCTTATACATACCCATACTGTTTTAACATTTTTATGGACCATCAATGTCCTAATTCCTTTTCCCCAATTTTTAGTTTCCCATTAATGTTTAACTTTCACCTTTAGAATTTCCAAGTTTTAAATAACCAAAGTTCCCGCGATCACAATTCATCACAAAGTCTAATATTCGGAATACACATCTTATCTATTTGAATATATTCTATTTCTCGCCATCTTACGCCAACTAACTGAGAACACGTATAACATTCTTATTTCCTATTCATTTCCAAACGTCTTTAAATGTAGTAACCAAATTTTCTCTTGCTTCAACCTCAAATACTTCCTCTCTTTTGCTCTTAATGTCTATGATCGCATAGTTAAGCTAGTACAGTTTCTTGATCAAGCGTCTTTTTCTATCGCGATCAAAGCGGGCGCCGGCCCGTTTAGATTCGATTAGCCCAGCGGTTCTCAACCTATGGGTCGCGACCCCATTTGGGGTCGATCGACCATTTCACGGAGGTCGCCAAGCAAGGCTGTCCGCCATTTTTTTCCCCTTTTCCGGCGGGTGCCTTACTTCCCTTGGGCTGAGCCAACTGGTGGCCCAGCCGGTGGTCGGCCTGCTCCGTCTCTGCCGCTTGCCAGCTACGCTTCAGCTGGCGCAGGGGGCCGCACCATGCATGTGCGGCGCTCCCGGGCAAAGTCCTCGACTTATGACCGCTTGGGTAGTCCTCGACGTACGACCGGTTTAGTCCTTGACTTACGACCGGTTGGGGGTCGCGGCATTAAAAAGGTTGAGAACCACTGGATTAGCTGGTTAATCTACACATACACCCTTCTTCCAGCTTGCCGCAAGTGAAATTTAAGCCAGCCGCAACTCCGGAGAAGGCCGAAAAATGACGAGAGGACGAGAAGTGGGGGACGAAGAGATAAATCCGTGAAAAGAGCCGAGGTGGCGCAGCAGTTCGAGTGCAGTACTGCAGGCCACTTTAGCTGACTGTGTTCAACAGGTCAGCGGTTCAAATCTCACCGGCTCAAGATTGACTCAGCCTTCCATCCTTCCGGGGTAGGTAAAATGAGGACCCAGATTGTTGGGGGCAATGTAAATATATATATATATATATATATATACACTGCTGACTGGTGTACACCGCTTAGAGAGTGCTTGCACTTAAAGCGGTATATAAGTCTCATAAATAAATAAAATAAAATCCACCTCTTATTCTAAGAATGCATGAAGGCAATTTGGGACCAGCTTACGGGAGGTTTTGCAATTCTCCTTTTCGACGCGGGGAAGGGACGTTACAACGGTTCGTTTAGCGACCCTGGAAAAAAGGGACTTAGGACTGTCTTTCACACTTACGACAGTTGCAGCTTCTCCGTGGTCACGTGATCAAAAATCCAGGCACTTTGGCAACTGACTCGTGTTTATGACGGTTGCGGTGTCGCCCGGGGTCACGCAATCCCACCCCCCCTTTTGCGACCTTCCGACAAGCAAAGTCCAAGGGGAAGTCGGATTCGCTTAACGACTGTATGACTGGTTTAACAAAAGCAGCGATTTGCTCAACAGACGTGGCCTGAAAAAGTCATAAAAGGGGGGGGGGGCAAAACTCGCTTAAGAAATGTCTCGCTTAGCGACGTAAAATTTTGGGGCTCCGTTGCGCTCGTTCAGTCGAGGACTACTTGTGCAGGGATTCAGTCAACAACGGTGGCAAGCAAAGTTGTGAAAGGGAGCCAAACACAGCTAGCAAACCTCTCACTGAGGAAATTAGGGCCCAGTTTTGGTCGTTAAGTTGAGCAGCTGTGTAGGACTCAAAACCCGCCTTGTTGTGTTTCTCCACACCAACTCTGCCCTGGGCAATTCGCAGCTGTTCTCTAGTGGCACTTCAGCCCATATCGTTGTCTGAAATGGTACTATATGCTTTCCTGCCCGAGCAGGGGGTTTGTTGTGATTCCTCGCTAGCCACTGGACCCAGCAGCTGAGTCTGAGGAATAAAAGAAGGATAAGGACTCAGAGGAGAAGGAAGGGCCTGGAGTGACATCGGAGTTGGAGGAAGGCTCTGAGGAGCTCCAAGACTTACAGTCGGATGAGGAGCCTGGCCCCTCTACTCGCGCTCAGGCTGAGACGCAGCTGTGCTGGGAGTCTTGAGTTGGACAGTGATGAAGAACAGCTGGGGCAAATCCCGGATGCACAAATGCGCAGGCAGGAGAAGCGAGTAGGACGGAGGGACGCAATGGGGCGGCTCCAAAGGCAAAGGAGAAGGCATTGGGAAGCCACGCCCGGGCTGCATCATAAAAGGGAAGGTGTCGGAGGCGCTGGTGGCCGTTTGTGTTCAGGAATCGAGTTTGTGTGAACTGTGTTTGTTTGCCTTGGACACTGACTCAGGTCTGTGAATAATAAAAGGGGATTGTTTTTTTTCCTGCGGTTCCAGCCTGCTTAGTTGGAAGAGGGGTTTCTCCTTGGGAGCGTAACAAGGACTCACGCAGAGCAGGGCTGGAGTAGATGACCTCCAAGGTTCCTTCCCACTTTATCATCATCATGATTATTATTATTAACCCCAGCCGAAGGGTCTCACCGGAGAAGGCGGGTGTTTCCTGAGGGCGGCTGTGAAATCCAGCTCCTTGTACTCCGCGGCTGGCTGGCCTTCACCGTGCTGCTTGATCCGCTCGTCGGTGCAGAAGTGGAAATCCATCGGCTTGGTGATGTGGCTGGCCGCCTTCACGGGGTGCCCTAGCCGGGACAAAGAGAGAGCGGAGAACTCAGCCGGGGCCACCGTTCGAAGGCGAGCAAGGTCCGTTTGTGGTCTTTTGAGCTCGGTTTGTTTTTCTCGCAGACATCTCACCACCCAGCTAGGGAGCATCATCAGGGCTAGAAGGGAGGGAGGTTTGAGGAGGAAGGAAAGGAAGAGGAAGGCGAGGGGAAGGACTGTAGGGTTATTTTCTTGCTGGCATTTCGTTAGCCAACTAGGGAGCATTATCAGTGCTACAAGGGAGAGGGTTTGCAGAGAGGAAGAGGAGGGAGGAGGAGGACAACTGTGGGGTCCTTGGTGTCCTGTGAGCTTGGTTGTTTTCTTGCACGTTTCATGATCCAAACTTGGTAACATCATCAGTGCTAGAAGGAAGTGGGATGTGCAGGGAGGGAGGGAGGGAGGGAGGGAGGGAGAGGAGAAGAAGAAGAAGGAAGAAGAAGAAGAAAAAGGAAGAAGAAGAAGAAGAAGAAGAAGAAGAAGAAGAAGAAAAAGAGGAAGAAGAAGAAGAAGAGGAAGAAGAAGAAGAGGAAGAAGAGGAAGAAGAGGAAGAAGAGGAGGAAGAAGAAGACTGTGCAGGAGGATTTGGTGGTCTCTGAGCTTGGTTGTTTTCTTGCACGTTTCATGATCCAAACTTGGTAACATCATCAGTGCTAGAAGGAAGTGGGATGTGCAGGGAGGGAGGGAGGGAGGGAGGGAGGGAGAGGAGAAGAAGAGGAAGGAAGAAGAAGAAGAAAAAGGAAGAAGAAGAAGAAGAAGAAGAAGAAGAAGAAGAAGAAGAAGAAGAAGAAGAAGAAGAAGAAGAAGAAGAAGAAGAAGAAGAAGAAAAAGAGGAAGAAGAAGAAGAAGAGGAAGAAGAAGAGGAAGAAGAAGACTGTGCAGGAGGATTTGGTGGTCTCTGAGCTTGGTTGTTTTCTTGCAAATGTTTCATGACCCAACTAGGGAACATCATCAGTGCTGGAAGGGAGGAGGAGGAGGAGGAGGAGGAAGAGGAAGAAGACGGGGGTAGGGGAAGAGGATTGTGGGGTCCTTGATGCTCTCTGAGCTTCGTTGTTTTCTTGCATATATTTCATTACCCAACTAGGGAACATCATCAGTGGTACAAGAGAGAGGGTTTGCAGAGAGGAGGAGGAGGAGGAGGAAGAGGAGGACCACCACTGTGAGGTCCTGAGCACCCTGAGCTTGGTTGTTTTCTTCCAGATGTCTCATGACCCAGCTAGGGAACATAATCAGTGCTAGGACAGGGGAAGGTTTGAGGTGGAAGAAGAGGGGGAAAGGACTGTACAGCATTGGTTTTTTTTTTTTTTTTGCAGACATACTAAGATCAAGTTAGGAAGCATCATCAGTGCTACAAGGGAGGAAGAGGACTGTGGCCTCCCTGGTGCTCTCTGAGCTGGGTTATTTTCTTGCTGGCATTTCATGACCCAACTAGGGAACGTCATCAGTGGTGGAAGGAATCGCCTATCGACCGAGAGGAAACCTCATTCCCTTCCAGCACTGAAAAGGTTACCTCGTTGGGAAATGAAACTTCTACTTCTTGTCCTTCTCTTCGTTAAACTAGACCAGGGGTAGGCAACCCAAAACACTCAAAGAGCCACTTGGACCCGTTTCCCACCGAAAACAAAACACCGGGAGCTGCAAAAACCTTTTGATATCTAAAATGAAGATAACACTGCATATATCCTTTTTTACCTTTATTTTATAAAGGAAGGAAGAAAGGAAGGAAGGAAAAAAGAGAAAGAAAGAAAACAGAAAGAAAGAAAACAGGAAGGAAGGAAGGAAGGAAGGAAAAAAGAGAAAGAAAGAAAACAGAAAGAAAAGGAAGGAAGGAGGAAGGGAAGGAAAAAAGAGAAAGAAAGAAAACAGGAAGAAAAGGAAGGAAGGAGAGAGGGAGGGAAGGAAAAAAGAGAAAGAAAGAAAATAGGAAGAAAAGGAAGGAAGGAGAGAGGGAGGGAAGGAAAAAAGAGAAAGAAAGAAAACAGGAAGAAAAGGAAGGAAGGAGAGAGGGAGGGAGGAAGGAAAAAAGAAAGAAAAAAAACAGGAAGAAAAGGAAGGAAAGAAGTAAGGAAGGAAGGAAGGAGGAAGGGGAGGAAAAAAGAGAAAGAAAGAAAACAGGAAGGAAGGAAGGAAGGAAGGGAGGGAGGGAGGGAGGTAAAGAAAGAAAACAGGAAGAAAAGGAAGGAAGGAGAGAGGGAGGGAAGGAAAAAAGAGAAAGAAAGAAAACAGGAAGAAAAGGAAGGAAGGAAGGAAGGAAGGAAGGAAGGAAGGGAGGAAGGAAGGAAGGGAAAGAAAGAAAACAGGAAGAAAGGGAAGGAAGGAGAGAGGGAGGAGGGAAAAAAGAAAGAAAGAAAACAGGAAGGAAGGAAGGAAGGAAAAAAGAGAAAGAAAGAAAACAGGAAGAAAAGGAAGGGAGGGAGGGAAGGAAAAAGAGAAAGAAAGAAAATAGGAAGAAAAGGAAGGAAGGAGAGAGGGAGAGAAGGAAAAAGGAAAAAAGAAAACAGGAAGAAAAGGAAGGAAGGAAGGAGGGAGGGAAGGAAAAAAGAGAAAGAAAGAAAAGGAAGGAAGGAAGGAGGGAAGGAAGAAAAAAGAGAAAGAAAGAAAGAAAGAAAACAGGAAGAAAAGGAAGAAAAGGAAGGAAGGAAGGAAGGAAGGAAGGAAGGAAGGAAAAAGAGAAAGAAAGAAAGAAAACAGGCCTACTGCAAGTCCCCAGAGAAAAAGGCCTACTCACCTTTCCAACAGTCCCTGCAGACTGAAGAGAAAAGAAGAGGTTTCTGGGCAGTCCCACAAACCAAAGCAGGTCAACCAATCCATTTAAAATTCACAAGTTTGTTTGTTTTTTCTGTGAGAAGTTTGAATGGATTGGTTGAACTTTTTTAGTCCCTTTTTTGGGGGGGGAAATAGACTTTTTTTGGGGGGGAATGCACATGGGCTGGGAGCCGCAGGAGCTGGCTTTTAAAGAGCCGCATGTGGCTCCGGAGCTGCAGGTTGCCGACCCGTGGTCTACACCAGGGCTTTTCAACCTTTTCACCCATTGTACCACTTTCAGGATATGGCAACATCCGAGGACCACCAGTCGCCTAGCAATGGGTCAAAAACTTGATGACCCCTCGAAAAAGGGAAAAAGTGATAAAGTACAGATAGTCCTCAACTTACAGCAGTTCGCTTAGTGACTCTTTGAAGTTGCAATGGCACTGAAAAAAGTGCCCCCCAAGCCACTGCCGAGCAAGACGCCTGCCTGCCCACCCAGCCGCGTTCTTCCTCCTGTCCGAGGTTTTCATCGTTGTGAGCATTTCTGTTGAGGATTGGCAGCAGGGGTGGGGTGGGGGGTGTTTGATTTTTATTTCCCCCCGTCTGCTAGGTGGTTGTAGCAGGTTTTGGTCACTTCACATGACCCTGGGACACTGTGACCGTCCTAAATATGAATCAGTTGCCAAGCATCTGGATGTAAATCACAAGACCCTGGAGAGGCTGCAACATTCCAGCTGATCGGCGCTTCTTCTGGGCTCAGCAGAAGCCCCAGGATCAGCACTGAGCTCCAGCTGGAGCCTGGCGCTGATCCTGGCGCTTCCGCTGAGCCCCAACAGCCCTGAAGAAGCGCCGATCAGCTGGAAAGAGGCACTGATCCTGGCGCTTCCGCTGAGCCCTGACAGTCCTGCAGCTCCAGCCGTCTCTCGCTCAGGCTTGTGCGGTGCTGCCAACGGTTCAGCCCATTCCCCTTCCCCACTATCCCTTTTCTAGGATGGTCGCATCCCACCTGCCAGGTGCCAATGTACTACAGGTGGTACCCGTCCCACTGGTTGAAAAGCCCTGCTCTACAAGAAATCAAGCAAGCTCAGAGTTCACTGAGGACCCCACAGTCCTTCTTTCTGCAAACTCCGCTCTCTTCTCGTACTGATGTGGTTACCTAGTTTGCTCATGAGACGTCTTCAAGAAAACAGAGCAAGAGGGCACCCCAGTTGGCTCCTCCTCCTCCTTCACTCCACAAACAGCCCTCCTCTCTCACAACTGATGATATTACCCTGCTGGGTAATAAAACGTCTTCAAGAAAACAACCTCAGAGAGCACCAGGGATCAAATAGCTCAACTGGGCTACAAATAATCTGATTTACTAGATACAGGGGTAGTCAACCTTGGCTCTTTTATGACTGGTGGACTTCAACTCCCAGAATTCCTGAACCAGCATGGGGGAACTACAGCCCCCCCACGATTCGTGGGCTTCAACTCCCAGAATTCCTGAGCCAGCCATCCTGAGGGGAAAGGGAGGTTTCCAAGCTGTGCCATGCTGGCTCAGGAATTCTGGGAGTTGAAGTCCATGAGTCATGAGGGGGGCCATAGTTCTCCCATGTTGGCTCAGGAATTCTGGGAGTTGAAGTCCACCAGTCCTAAGAGCCAAAGTTGCCTACTTCTGCCCAAATGCCTGAATTTTGATCATGTGACCATGAGGAAAAAAAATATTTAAATATTTAAACCAGGGGTCTTCAAACTTGGCCCTTTTATGACTGGTGGACTTCAACTCCCAGAATTCCTGAGCCAGCATGAGGGAACTATGGCCCCCTCATGACTGGTGGACTTCAACTCCCAGAATTCCTGAGCCAGCATGGGGGAACTATGGCCCCCTCATGACTGGTGGACTTCAACTCCCAGAATTCCTGAGCCAGCATGGGGGAACTATGGCCCCCTCATGACTGGTGGACTTCAACTCCCAGAATTCCTGAGCCAGCATGGGGGAACTATGGCCCCATCATGACTGGTGGACTTCAACTCCCAGAATTCCTCAGCCAGCATGGGGGAACTATGGCCCCCTCATGACTCGTGGACTTCAACTCCCAGAATTCCTGAGCCAGCCTGGCTCAGCTTGGAAACCTCTCCCTTTCCCCTCAGCGTGGCTGGCTGAGGAATTCTGGGAGTTGAAGTCCACCAGTCATAAAAGAGCCAAGGTTGCCTAGCCCTGGACTAGAAGATCCTCAAACCTGAAGGAAATAAAATGTTGACAAGAAATCAGCCAGAGGAAATGGTCTTCCGGCCCCCACCAAGATCTCACCTGGTCCAGCGATGGCCACTCTGAGGGACTCCTCGTTCTTCCTCCGCAGCTCGACCACCTCCTGCTGCAACTTCTGCATCTTCTCCAACTCCAGCATCTCCGTGGACTTCCCTTTCATAGAGGCACCTCTGGTCCTGCGGATGGAAACACAACGGCGCCGTTCAAAGAATGGATCAGCTGCACAGAGGCAGCGTGTATTTCAAGACCCCCCTCCGGTAACGGAAGACCACCCCGAGGGAGGTCTTCCTCCTCTACCTATAGCTGGCTGAGGAATTCTGGGAGTTGAACTCTACCCATTTTAAAGCCTGCTGGCTGGGGAATTCTGGGAAATAATGAATAATAATGAAGAGAAGGACGAGGGGGGACATGATAGCAGTCTTCTAGTATCTCAGGGGCTGCCCCAAAGAAGAGGGAGTCAAGCTATTCTCCAAAGCGCCTGAAGGCAGGAGAAGAAGCAACGGATGGAAACTAACCAAGGAGAGAAGCAACCTAGAACTAAGGAGAAACTTCCTAACAGTGAGGACAATTAACCAGTGGAACAGCTTGCCTCCAGATGTAGTGGGCGCTCCATCACTAGAGGTTTTTAAGAAGAGACTGGACAGTCTGAAATATGGCCTACATCAGGGGTAGGCAACCTTGGCTCTTTTATGACTGGTGGACTTCATCTCCCAGAATTCCTGAGGCAGCCATGCTGAGGGGAAAGGGAGAGGTTTCCATGCTGAGCCATGCTGGCTCAGGAATTCTGGAGTTGAAGTCCACAAACCATGAAGGGGCCATAGTTCCCTCATGCTGGCTCAGGAATTCTGGGAGTTGAAGTCCACCAGTCATGAAGGGGCCATAGTTCCCCCATGCTGGCTCAGGAATTCTGGGAGTTGAAGTCCATCAGTCATGAAGGGGCCATAGTTCCCCCATGCTGGCTGAGGAATTCTGGGAGTTGAAGTCCACCAGTCATGAAGGGGCCATAGTTCCCCCATGCTGGCTGAGGAATTCTGGGAGTTGAAGTCCACGAGTCATGAGGGGGCCGTAGTTCCCCCATGCTGGCTGAGGAATTCTGGGAGTTGAAGTCCACGAGTCATGAGGGGGCCGTAGTTTCCCCATGCTGGCTCAGGAATTCTGGGAGTTGAAGTCCACGAGTCATGAAGGAGCCATAGTTCCCCCATGCTGGCTCAGGAATTCTGGGAGTTAAAGTCCATGCAATTAAGCAACATCGCTCTACTCTCGGATACCACAGGACAGAGCTGGCCAGTATGGAGATGTTGGGACTGTCCAAATTCCATTTCTTAGATCAAATGTTTCATCTGGTCTTGCGTTGGTATTGAAGGTCTGCTACTGTTTCTGGAGGTAGTTCTCTTAAACTAACCAAGGAGAGAAGCAACCTAGAACTCAGGAGAAACTTCCTGACAGTGAGAACAATTAACCAGTGGAACAACCTGCCTCCAGAAGCGGTGAATACTCCAACACTGGAAGTTTTCAAGAAGACACTGTCCGAAATGGTATAGGGTTTCCTGCCTGAGCAGGGGGTTGGACTAGATGACCTCCAAGGTCCCTTCCAACTTTATTATTTATTATTAAAGGGTACTGGATGGGGGAATTCTGGGAATTGAACTCCATCCATCTTAAAGCCTGCTAGCTGGGCAATTTGGAAGTTGAGATTTAGATAGATAGCTATTATTGTCTTTTTTTTTCCTGTGGGCCCAATGGCACAGATCAAAAATGAAATTTCGTTGCTTGCTCCCCAAAGTGTACACATACATTACACACATTGAAACGTGCTGTATACATGTGTATAAACCTACACCCTCACACATAAGTAACATGTAAATATAAATCACGGTCCATTTCAAGTACACAGCGGGAAGAGGAAGCTTTAGCGATCACAAACTTAATACTGGATGGAATAAAACTGTGACTGAATCTGGATGTTCTGCTTCGGATCATAAAGTTGTTGAGGTTGAGAAACATTTTAATATAGCTCAGGGTCTCCAAACGTGGTCTGCAACTTGAAGACGGCAACTTGAAGACTTGTGGATTTCAACTCCCAGAATTCCCCAGCCAACCAGCCATGAATTGTGGGAGTTGAAGTCCACAAGTCTTCAAGTTGCCAAAATTTGGAGAACCAGCAATAGATCAGATGTTCTTCATACCCATTTCGTTACAGAAAGCCTGGAGAGCTTTTTTTTTTCGCTTTCTATCTTAAAAACTACACTTGCTTTATACCTTTATACCAAGGGTCTTCAAACTTGGCCCTTTGATGACTTGTGGACTTTAACTCCCAGAATTCCTCAGCCAGGCTCCACCAAGGACCTCCAAGGTCCCTTCCACCTTTATTATTATTATTGATCATCGTACAGTCAGCCAGATGTTCAGACTGGATTTGGCATTCTGTCTACCTATCGAGTCCTTACCCAGGACCTGGGATAGGCAGATGTGGATGTTTGATGGTATTACAGATCTCGTCGCAGAATGGAAGCAGTTCCTAGTAAGGCCGCCTATTGCAATTGACTAATGGCGAATCTGTCAATGCCAATGGTGTTCAAGTGGTGCTCCAGTTGTTTTGGGATTGCACCCAAGGCACCTATGACTATTGGTACTGCCCTTGCTTGCCTTTGCCACAGTCTTTCTATTTCTATTTGTAGGTTTTTGTATTTTGTTATCTTCTCCAGTTCTTTCTCGGCTTTTCTGCTGTCTCCAGGCACTGCCACATCCACTATCCAGACTTTTTTGTCTTTCTTATCGACAATTGTTAAGTCTGGGGTGTTATGTTGCAGGTGCTTGTCTGTTTGAATTCTGAAGTCCCAGAGCAGTTTAATTTTATCATTTTCTATGACTTTTTCTATTTTATGATCCCACCAGTTTTTGCTTACAGGCAAATGATGTTTTTTGCAGATCTTCCAATGCACCATTGTTTCTACTTTGTCATGCCGCTGCTTGTAGTCAGTCTGTGCAATCTTCTTGCAACAGCTTACCAGGTGGTCCACTGTTTCTTGAGCTTCTTTGCATAAGCAGCACTTACTGTCTGTTGCTGTCTTCTCAATTTTGACTTTGTATGCATTTGTCCTTATTATTATTATTATTACTATTATTATTATGGATCATCGCACAGTTAGCCAGATATTCAGACTGGATTTGGCATTTTGTCTACCTATCGAGTCTTTACCCAGGACCTGGGATAGGCAGATGTGGATGTTTGATAGTATTACAGATCTCGTCACAGGATGGAAGCAGTTCCTAGCAAGGCCGCCTTTGCAATTGACTAATGGCTATTATTATTATTATTATGTCAACCAGGAACAGGAGATGATAGATTTCAGAGCGACAAATCCAAAGCCACCCAAGCTGATTTTTCATGCCCAAAACAGGGAGTCCTCGACTTAACGGACACAACTGAGGTCAGAAGCTCTGTGGCTAAGAGAAAACATTTCTTAAGTGAGTTTAGCCCCATTTTACGACTTTTCTGGCCACCGTTGTTAAGGGAATCCCTGCAGCTGATAAGCAAATAACCCGGTTGTTAAATGAAACCTGTTTCCCCCCCCTTGACTTTGCAAAAGCGGATCAGGTGACACCACCACCCCCCGGGACTCTGCGACCGTCGTAAAACCTCCAGTCTTCTTCCTGCTTTCCCAGCAGATGACAAGGCTTGGGTGTTTTAATGACAACCGACCTCACGGGGTTACATGCCCAACTGTGCATGCACACAACCGCCCAGATCTTGGGAGAGAAAAAAAGAGAGAGAGAGAGAGAAAAAAACCCAAATAAAAGCCACCTACTTGGGTGCACCGGGCGTGACGGGGACTTGTGCTTTCCCGGGCGTGACATTTCTGTTTGTGTCGATTTCGGTCAGGTTTTCCCGAGTGTTAGACCTGGTTTGGGGAGGAGAAGGGTGGAGGGTGCACAGAGAGAAGAAGGAGGAAAGCAAGGAAAGAAGACGTGGTCAAGGACAGGCCTTCGACTCCCCACCGTGGTCCTCTGAACGACAAAAAGATGCTTCCGGGGAGCCCGTCGTGTGTGCAAACCCAAAACACCAAGAGTGGATCCTCAATACCAGCCTTACGTCGGTGTTTGGGCCCCTTCGTGGGGCCTAGACGTCTTGGCACGCCTGGCTGAACTGGACAGAGAGGGAATAGGGCAATTGCTCACCAGTTGAACTACAGCCTGCCCCCACCCCTGGTTTGCACGGACATTGTCTGCCCGCCATTTCAACAGTGGAAAAAGCCTAGCACTGAGGATGTTCATCCATTGTACCACTTTTAGGATATGGCAACATCCAAGGACCACCAGCCACTTAGCAAGGGGTCAAAAACTTGATGACCGAAAAGAAAAAAAAAGAGAAAAAAGCGATGAAGTACAGATAGTCCTCGACTTCCAACAGTTCGCTTAGTGACTGTTCGAAGTGACAATGGCCCTGAAAAAAGTGCCCCCCAAGCCACAGCCGAGCAAGACCCCTGCCTGCCTGCCCGGCGGCGCTCTTCCTCCTGTCTGAGGTTTTCATTGTTGTGAGCATTTCTGTTGGGGATTGGCAGCGGGAATGGGGGGGGGGTGTTTGGTTTTTATTTCCCCCCCCCCCCCGTCTGCTTGGGTGGTTGCAGCAGGTTTTGGTCACTTCACGTGATCCTGGGACACTGTGACCGTCATAAATACGAATCGGTTGCCACGCCTCTGAATGTAAATCACAAGACCCTGGAGAGGCTGCAACATTCCAGCTGATTGGTGCTTCTTCTGGGCTCAGCAGAAGCCCCAGGATCAGCGCCGAGCTCCAGCTGGAGCCTGGCGCTGATCCTGGTGCTTCCGCTGAGCTCTGACAGCCCCGAAGTGCCAATCAGCTGGAAAGCGGCACTGATCCTGGTGCTTCCGCTGAGCCCTGCAGCTCCAGTCGTCTCTCGCTCAGGCTTGTGCGGTGCTGCCTCTGGTTCAGCTCATTCCCCTCCCCCGCTACCACTTTTCTAGGATGGTCGCGTCTCACCTGCCAGGTGCCAATGTACCACAGGTGGTACCCGCACCACGGGTTGAGGAGCCCTGCCCTAGCTGGATCGGGAAAGGTCTGCAAGGAAACATCCAAGCTCAGAGAGCAGCAAGGACCCCACAGTTCTTCTCCTCCAACACTACAAACCCTTCTCCCTCCTAGCGCTGATGAGGTTAGCTAGCTGGATCATGAAATGTCTGCAAGGAAACATCCTAGCTCAGACAGCACCACGAACATTATAATCCTCCCCTTCTTTTTTCCTTTCCCCCTCCACCACCGCTTCCCTCCCTCCTCCATTCTGCAACACCCCCCCCTTCTAGCACTGACGATGTTCCCTAGTGGGGTCATGAAATGCCAGCGAGAAGGCAAAAAACCTCAGAGAGCACCAAGGACCTCAAAGTCCACCTCCTGCTCTCCCCGAACCCCACTCCCTTCCAGCACTGATGATGACCCCCAGTTGGGTCACGAAACGTCTGCAAGGAAACATCCAAGCTCAGAGAGCACCAAAGACCCCACAGTCTTCCTCTTCTTCCTCCCTCCCTCCTCCTCCTCTCCCCAACCATCTCCTCCTCCTCCTCCTCTCTGCAATTACCCCTTCCTTGCAGCACTGATGACGCTTCCTAGTTGGGGTCCTGAAATGTCAGCGAGGAAACATCCCAGCTGAGAGAGCACAAAGACCCCAACGTCCTCTTCCTCCTCCCCTTCCTCTTCCCCCTCAACCGTCTCCTCCTCCTCCTCTCCAAAAGCCCACCTCCCTTCCAGTAGTGATGAAGTTACCTAGCTGGGTCATGAAACGTTTGCAAGAGAGCAACTAGGCCCGGAGACCATATTTCAACCACCAGCTACTAATATTCTCCTTCATCAGAAGCTTAACTCTATCGCAGGGGATCTCCAACCTGGGCTACTTTGTCACTGGTGGACTCCAACTCCCACTGGCTGAGGAATTCTGGGAGTTGAAGTCCACAAGTCATAAAAGAGCCAAATTTGAAGACTCCTGGCTTATATGGTCCATGCTGGCTGAGGAATTCTGGGAGCTGAAGTCCACCAGTCATAAAGTGGCCAAGGTTGCGGGGGCTTCTGCTCTATCGGACAGAACAATCCAGCATACAGGAAGTCTTCCACTTAGGACGACAATGGGGCGCAAATTCTCCATTGCTAAGCAGGCTGGTTATGAAGTGAGCCGTGCTCCATTTTACGTCTTTTGCCACCGTTAAAAGAGAATCCCAGGGGCTGTTCAGTAAATTCACACGGTCGTTAAGCCAATATTCTATTCCATATTTCTATTCTATTCTATTTTTCTCTATTCTATTCTATTCTATTCTATTCTAGTCTAGTCTACTATTCTATTTTTCTATACTCCTTTTTGTTTAATTCGTATTCTATTCTATTCCATATTTCTATTCTATTCTATCCCTTATTCTATCCCTCATTATATTCTATTCTATCCCCTATTCTATTCTATTCTATTCTATTCTATTCTATTCTATTCCTTATTCTATTCTATTCTATCCCCTATTCTATTCTATTCTATTCTATTCTATTCTATCCCTTATTCTGTTCTGTTCTGTCCCTTATTCTATTCTTTAACTCAGTTCTATTTCTATTCTATTCTATTCTATTCTATCCCTTATTCTATTCTATTCTATTCTATTTTTCTCTATTCTATTCTATTCTATTCTATTCTAGTCTAGTCTAGTCTAGTCTACTATTCTATTTTTCTATATTCTTTTTTGTTTAATTCGTATTCTATTCTATTCCATATTTCTATTCTATTCTGTCCCTTATTCTATTCTATTCTGTCCCTTATTCTATTCTATTCTATTCTATTCTATTCTATTCTATTCTATTCTATTCTATTCTACAATCTGTCTTGTCTACTCTACTCTACTCCTGGTGGCACGGTGGCTAGAACACAGTATTGCAGGTTAACTCTGCATTCCACCGCCAGGAGTTCGATCCTGACCGGCTCAAGGTTGAGTCAGCCTCCCATCCTTCCGAGGTCAATAAAATGAGGACCCAGATTGTTTTTCGGGGGGGGGGGGGCACGGCGGCAAGATGCAAGTGACGTCATCATTGTAAACTGCCCAGAGAGGGCTGTCAAACCCAGTGGGGCTGTATGTAAGTCTAAGAGCTCCTGCTATCCCAGAGACGTACATTTTCTGCTTCTTCACCGGAGGGGGCTCTTGTTTGCTGGCCAAGGCGGTGGCAACCTTCTCGGCGTGGCTTTTGGCCATCAGTCGACGCTGGGCACTTTTTCGCCGGGCCGAAAGCCGCTTGGCCGCCCTAAAGATGGGAAGTAAAAGAGTCCTTGAGCAAAAGGGAGAGGAAGGGGGGGGGAGGCTGGATGTTGCATTCTAACCAGTGGTGGGATTCTGCCAGCTCGCACCCGTTTGGGAGAATCGGTAGCTAATTTTTTGTTGACTTCGGTGAACCGGCTGATGCCCTAGCCCTTTTCGCAAGGCTCAGAACGGAACATCGGAAGTGCATCCATGCCACTTCCGGAAATCTGTTCTGAGGCGGAGAGGCCTCCCAGGCCCAGCACGGCCCACAGGAAGTGCATCCACGCCACTCCCAGAAGTCTGTTCTGAGCCGGGGAGGCCTCCCAGCCCCAGTACGGCCCACAGGAAGTGCATCCACGCCACTTCCGGATATCTGTTCTCAGCCGGGGAGGCGTCACAGGTCCAGCACGGCCCACAGAAAGTGCATCCACGCCACTTCCGGATGTGTGTTCTCAGCTGGGGAGGCGTCACAGGTCCAGCACGGCCCACAGGAAGTGCATCCATGCCACTCCCGGAAGTCTGTTCTGAGCCGGGGAGGCCTCCCAGCCCCAGGACGGCCCACAGGAAGTGCATCCATGCCACTCCCGGAAGTCTGTTCTGAGCCGGGAAGGCCTCCCAGCCCCAGTACGGCCCACAGGAAGTGCATCCATGCCACTCCCGGAAGTCTGTTCTGAGCCGGGGAGGCCTCCCAGCCCTAGCACGGCCACAGGAAGTGCATCCACGCAGAGAACCAGTTGTTCAGGTATTTGAACCCCACCACTGATTTTGGCTATGCCAGCTTGTGGAGACCCATTGATTCCCACTGACAGTACAGGTGGTCCTCAAGTTACGACCACAACTGAGCCCAAAATTCGTGTGGTTGGGCAAAACAGTTGTTAGCGGATTTTTGCTCCATTTTATAATCTTTCTTGCCACAGTTGTTAAGTTCTGGGTGCTTCCTCTCTGGAGGTCTTTAAGAAGAGACTGAACAGCCACTTGTCCTTCTTGAGCAGAGGGCTGGACTAGAAGACCTCCAAGTCCCTCCCAGCTCTGTTCTGATTAAGCTAGTAATAGAGTTATTAATTTGGCTTGCCCCGTTGACTTTGGCTTGCCAGCAGGTCGCAAAAGGGGATCGCGTGACCCCGGGACAACGCAACCGTCATAAATGTGAGTCGGTTGCCAAGCGTCTGAATTTTGATCGCGTGACCCCGGCAAACTGCAACCTGTCATACATATGCACCAGTTGCCAAGCGTCAGAATGTAAATCACGAGACCATGGAGATGCACAACAGTCATACGTGCGCAAAATAGTCATGGGTCGTAAGTCACTTTTTAAAGTGAAATCACTCTTGTGATTTCAAAACGCACAAAGAACAATTGCAGGAATTGGGTGTGCCTAGTTTCAGGGGTCTTCAAACTTGGCCCTTTTATGACTTGTGGACTTCAACTCCCAGAATTCCTCAGCCAGGCATACTGGCTGTGGAATTCTGGGAGTTGAAGTCCACAAGTCATAAAAGGGCCAAGTTTGAAGACCCCTGGCTTATAGGGTCCATGCTGACTGGGGAATTCTGGGAGTTGAAGTCCACAAGTCATAAAAGAGCCAGGTTTGAAGACCCCTGGCCTAGTTTAATGAACAGAAGGACGAGGGGTGACATGACAGCAGTTTTCCAATATTTGAAGGACTGCCACAAAAAAAAAAAAAAAAAAAAGAGGAGGGGGGTCCACCTATTCTCCAAAGCCCCTGAAGGCAGGACAAGAAGCAACGGATGGAAACTCATCAAGGAGAGAAGCAACCTGGAACTAAGGAGGAATTTCCTGACAGTGAGAACAATTAACCAGTGGAACCACCTGCCTCCAGAAGTTATGGGGGCTCCATCACTGGAGATTTGACAGCTATGCGTCCGGAATGGGAATGAGTCTTCTGGTCAAGCAGGGGTTGGATTAGAATAGCGGTTCTCAACCTGTGGGTCGGGACCCCATTTGGGGTCGAACGACCATTTCATGGGGGTCGCCAAACAACGCAGTCCGCCATTTTTCCCCCCTTTTCCTCAGCTGTGCTACTCCCTTTTATTCTATTGGCTTTTGAAAGCCAATGGAATAGACTCTCTTGAATAGAGTCTAATTCTGTTGGCTTTCCAAAGCCAATAGGAATTGTCCAGGCTGTCTCTGCCCTGCTGAGCCCGCCAAAAGTCCCATTCTGCAAACGGTGCTGCACCAGTTGAGTAGTCCTCGACTTACGACTGGTTGAGTAGTCCTCGACTTACGACCGGTGGGGGGTGGGGGGTCGCGGCATTAAAAAGGTTGAGAACCACTGGACTAGAAGATCTCCAAGCTCCCTTCCATCTCTGTTATTCTATTACAGGCAGTTCTAGGTTCCCCCAAAGCTGAACGAACATCCCATTCCAAGAAGGACTCCATCCGGGACAGCATCCAAGAACCCGTCTTACCTTGCTGGGGGCCTTCCTGCAGGCAGTGCGTTCTCTCTTGTTGCTTGGGGCCATTCCGCCATCGAACGAACCACATTGGCGGGGATCTCGTTTGACGGTTCCATTTCATCTTCATTATTACTCTCCTTCTCATCTAAAGGTGAGGAGACACGGAGGACATTTCTCAGGAAAGAGATCTAGCAATACTATGGAACCAAGCGAGGTCCTCCTGGAGAAGAATGGAATTAGACCGGCGTGAAGACCTGGGGAGGGCCGTAGCCGTCTCCTCTCCTCAACGCTGAACGGGGGACAACAGCAACCAGACGTCCTCTTGTGGTCGCCAGAGAGGACGAGAGAGAAGCTCGTCCGAACTCTCCAACGTGAGGGACCCTGCAATTTAAGGTCCAAGAGAGAGACACCTCCCAGAGGCTGGCTCCCCCACATTTTGCCACGCCCAAGTTAAAACGGAGGTGGCCAGAAGGAGGAGGAGGGGATGGTGGGGGTGTCTCAGCTCCCAAGGAATGTCTTGAGGGTCCATCAGGAGGTTGGTGGGATTAAGAAAAAAGGACCCGAGGCTCAAGACTAGACGGGACCGGCCCGTGGACCTCTTTGATCGAACGCCATTTGGGTCTCAAAGGAAGCAGCTCACCTGATTTCACCATTGGTGAGACCGCCGCCCAGGGAAGGTTAGACTTGAATGACAAGGCTTTGGGCAGGACGCCCGGCGGACCCGTCTCTGTGCAGGGGGTCATCAGGGCGGCAGATCGGACAACTGCAAAAATAGTGGTGAGCCTAGCAAGGTCCTCCGTGTTGCGAGCAGCAAGCAGACCACTTTCTAGCAACCCTCAAAGCACCTCCCGTGCCCTTCCAAAAGAGCCAGTTGGGTCGAGTGAAAAAAGCATCAAACCACACACTGGGAGACGGGGAATTCCAGTCCCACCGTCAGCACAAAAGCCGGCGGGATGACTCTGGGCCAATCACCAGGTGGCGTGGGGGAGATCTAGTCCTGCCTTAAGCAGTGAGCTCTAGTTCCCCTTAGGCATGAAAGCCAGCTGGCCACTCATTGGGAGATGGTGAGTTCTAGTCCTGCCTTAAGCAGGAAAGTCAGCAAGGGGACTTTAGGCCAATTACCAGGAGACGGTGAGTTCTAGTCCCACCGTAAGCACGAAAATTAGTTGGGAGACTTTGGGACAATTACCAGGCAACGGTGAGTTCTAGTCCTGCCTTAAGCAGGAAATCCAGCTAGGGGACTTTAGACAAAATCACCAGGAGACAGTGAGTTCTAGTTCCGCTTAGCCATGAAACCCAGCTGGCCGCTCACTGGGAGACGGTGAGTTCTAGTCCTGCCTTAAGCAGGAAAGCCAGCTAGGGGACTTTAGACCAATCACCAGGAGACAGTGAGTTCTAGTTCTGCTTAGGCATGAAACCCAGCTGGCCACTCACTGGGAGACGGTGAGTTCTAGTCCAGCCTTAAGCAGGAAAGCCAGCTAGCGGACTTTAGGCCAATCACCAGGAAACAGTGAGTTCTAGTTCTGCTTAGGCACAAAACCCAGCTGGCCACACACTGGGAGACGGTGAGTTCTAGTCCAGCCTTAAGCAGGAAAGCCAGCTAGGGGACTTTAGGCCAATCACCAGGAGACAGTGAGTTCTAGTTCCGCTTAGGCACGAAACCCAGCTGGCCACTCACTGGGAGACAGTGAGTTCTAGCCCCACCATAAGTACGGAAATTGGCTGCGTGACTTTGGGCCAATCACCAGGAGACGGTGAGTTTCATACCTTAAGCATGAAAGTCAGCTAGGAGACTTTAGGCCAATCACCAGGAGACAGTGAGTTCTAGTTCCGCTTAGGCACGAAACCCAGCTGGCCACACATTGGGAGACGATGAGTTCTAGTCCAGCCTTAAGCAGGAAAGCCAGCTAGGGGACTTTAAGCCAATCACCAGGAGACAGTGAGTTCTAGTCCCACCATAAGCACGAAAAACAGCTGGGTGACTTTGGGCCAATTACCAGGCAATGGTGATTTCTAGTCCTCCCTTAAGCAGGAACATCAGCTAGGGGACTTTAGGCCAATCACCAGGAGACAGTGAGTTCTAGTTCCCCTTAGGCATGAAACTCAAGTCTCTAGGGGGTTCTAATCCCACCATAAGTACGGAAATTGGCTGAGTGACTCTGGGCCAGTCACCAGGAGATGGTGAATTCTAGTCCTGCCTTAAGCAGGAAAGCCAGCAGTTAGTTTGGCCCTCCTCCAGCAGGTCCCCCTCACGGCTGTAGACCGGCTACTCACCAAACCAGGCGTCAACGTCAATTTTCTGGGCATCATTCATCTCCTTGAAGTTGAGGCTGATATCGGGCACATCGTAAGAATAAGTGTCCTCGGACATTGTAATAATCTCTTCCTCGGTGGGCACAGCTATGCCCAGCTCTTCCCGGGTCAAGGCCTGCAAAGGAAAATGGAGGTCATGTTTAGACTTTAGAATAGAAGCTGGAAGGGACCTTGGAGGTCCTCTAGTCCAGCCCCCTGCTCAAGCAGGAGAACCTATACCAATTCGGACAAATGGCTATCCGGTCTCTTCTTAAAAAACTCCAGTGATGGAGCACCCACAACTTCTGGAGGCAAAGCTGTTCCACTGTTTAATTCTCCTCACTGATAGAGAAGAATAGAGATAACAGATTGTAGAATAGAAGAGAACAGAATAGAATAGACACAAGAATAGAATGGAATGGAATAGAGTGGAATAGAGAAGAATAGAGATAACAGATTGTGGAATGGAATGGAATAGAATAATAGAATAGAATAAAGATTATAGAATAGAATAGAATAGAAGAGAAGAGAACAGAATAGAATAGAATAATAGAACAGAATAAAGATTATAGAATAAAATAGAATAGAATAGAATAATAGAATAGAATAAAGATTGTAGAATAGAATAAAGATTGTAGAATAGAATAGAATAGAATAGAATAGAATAGAATAGAATGCAGAATGGAATGGAATAGAATATAGAATAGAATAGAATAGAATAGAACAGAATAAAGATTATAGAATAGAATAAAATAGAATAGAATAATAGAATAGAATAAAGATTGTAGAATAGAATAGAATAAAGATTGTAGAATAGAATAAAATAGAATAGAATAATAGAATAGAATAAAGATTGTAGAATAGAATAGAATAAAGATTGTAGAATTGAATAGAATAGAATAGAATAGAATGGGATAGGATAGGATAGGATAGAAATAGAATAAGGAATAGAATAAGGAATACAATAAGGAATAGAATAGAATAGAATAGGATGGGAATAGAATAGAGAATAGAATAGAGAATAGAATAGAATAGAATAGAATAGAGAATAGAATAGAATAGAATAGAATAGAATAGAATCTGGAAGGGACCTTGGAGGTCTTCTAGTCCAGCCCCCTGCTCAAGCAGGAGAACCTATACCATCTCAAATAGGTGAATGTCCAGTAATAGTTCACGTGATTTTGATTCTGTGCCTCCATTTATGCAACCAAGGATTGCATTTGCTTTTTTGCCTGCTGCTGCACACAGCTGGCTCACCGCTGGACGTTGTCCGGGGGGGGGAGGGGGGAAGGCTACATAAGGCCCCTGGGCATCGGAGAGTCCAAATACTCCTTACGGGCACTCAGTTCTTTGCCCTCCCTTTGCTTGGCAAAGTCTTTTTAGTGCACAAAGTGAAACCTTGCACGCTACAATAAAAAGAAGTCTCTTCCCGGAATCGTGTAAGTGCAGAGTTTGGGGTCGTAAAGCTCTCACCGGAATGGGTGTGTGTTTGCGGTCGGTGCGTTTTGTGCTTGTGTGTTGGCATTTGCCTTCATGCCAATGAACCTTTCCTTCCTGGCCAGATTCATTACGGCTGCTTTCGACACTCCTCCTATGTGCTGCTACTCCCCATTTATAACTCCGAATACAGGTAGTAATTGACTTAAAACTGTCATTGACTTACAACTGTTCATTTAATGACTGTTCGAACTTATTTGTTGTTGTTGTTGTTAGCTGTGAAGTCGTGTCCGACCCACTGCGACCCCATGGACCACGTTCCTCCAGGCCTTCCTGTCCTCTACCATCTTCTGGAGTCCACTGAAGCTCCCGCCTCCTGCTTCAGTGACTCCATCCAGCCACCTCCTTCTCTGTCGTCCCCTTCTTCTATTGCCCTCCGTCTTTCCCAGCATCAGGCTCTTCTCCAGTGAGTCCTTCCTTCTCCTTAGGTGGCCAAAGGACTTGAGTTTCCACTTCAGGATCTGGCCTTCTAAGGAGCAGTCGGGGTTGATCTCCTCCAGGACTGACCGGTTGGATCGCCTTGCAGTCCAGGGGACTCGCAGGAGTCTTCTCCAGCACCAGAGTTCAAAGGCCTCCATTCTTTGGCGCTCAGCCTTTCTTACGGTCCAGCTTTCACAGCCGTACATTGCAACTGGGCAAACCACGGCCTGGACTATACGCACTTTTGTTGGCAGAGCAAACTTATAATGGCACTGGAAAAAGCGACTTACAACTTCCCCCACACACACACAACTATTGCAGCATCGCCAGAGGTCACTTGATCAAAATTCAGGTGCTCAGCAACTGACTCCTATTTATGTCAGTCGCAGCGTCCCCGGGAGTGATGGGGTCCCCTTTGGCGACCTTCTGACAAGCCAAGTCCCTGGGGAAGCCAGATTCACTTAACGGGGGTTACTAAGTTAACCTTAGCAGTGACCCACTTCACAATTGTGGCGAGCGAGGTCGTAAAATGAGGTCCAACTCACTCAGCCACACTGTCCTGTTGAGCAATTAACCCGTGGAACAACCTGCCTCCAGAAGCGGTGAAAGCTCCAACACTGGAAGTTTTTAAGAAGAGACTGGACAGCCATTTGTCCGAAATAATAATAATAAAGTTGGAAGGGACCTTGGTGGTCATCTAGTCCAACCCCCTTGCTCAGGCAGGAAACCCTACACCATTTCAGACAAACGGCTGTCCAGTCTCTTCTTACTTGTTCTGACTGTCAGGAAGTTTCTCCTTAGTTCCAGGTTGCTTCTTTCCTTGATTAGCTTCCATCCGCTGCTTCTTGTCGTGCCTTCAGACTCTTTGGAGAATAGCTTGACTCCCTCTTTTTTGGGGCAGGCCCTGAGATACTGGAAGACTGCTATCCTGTCCGCCCTCGGTCCTTCTCTACATTAAACTAGACATACCCAATTCCAGCAACCAAACGTTCCTTGTATGATTTAGCCTCCTGTCCCCTGATCATCTTCGTTGCTCTTCTCTGCCCTCCTTCTAGAGCAGTGGTTCTCAACCTGTGGGTCGGGACCCCATTTGGGGTCGAACGACCATTTCACGGGGGTCGCCAAACAAGGCTGTCCGCCATTTTCCCCCCCTTTTCTTTGGCCACGCCCCTGGCACCCGGTGATGTAGAAGTGGTTGGGGGTCACCACAACATGGGGAACTGTATTATGGGGTCGCGGCATTAGAAAGGTTGAGAACCACTGGTATAGAGTTTCCTGCCTGAGCAGGGGGTTGGACTAGATGACCTCCAAGGTCCTTTCCATCATCATCATCATCATCATCATTATGGAAATTTGGAGCCTGGGAAGTGTAAGAAATGGTCTCGTGTCGCTTTTCCCAGCGCTGTTGTAGCTTCAAACAGTCCCTAAATGAACGGTCGTAGGTTGAGGACCACCAACATATTGCCCTTCTGAACCAGAAGCTGGAGATGCATCAGAGATGGTGGCAGGAGGAGCTTCCCCAAGTCATCAAGTGCAGACATGGCTTTTTGAGTGCAGACAGCTGGGGCCCAGGGTGGCATTACCCTGGATTTAGATGCTTTTACTCCTCCAGCAACTTTTGACAGGTGGGCAGATTGCCCAGGGCCATTAGCAAGTGCCACTCACACCCATAAATCTTGGCCTCTCCTTGCAACAACATGGCCAACAGCCAACCTCAGGGGGGAGGAAGGAAAAATCCGAGCATCGCTCAATTGGAAAAAAAAAAAAAAAAGGCCTTAAGCCCCCCCCCCCCCAAGATGCCAACCTTCGCCCCAAGATTTGTGCCCGTCCGGGCGCCGCGAAGGACGTGAACCCAACAGAGCCCGAAGGAGAGGAATTGAGGTTGACAGCTTGGCCAGAACGAGATCCCTTCTTGGCCCCATCGACGGGGATCGCGTTGCTGTCAACACGCCTGCCTTAAATTAAAAGAAAAAAGAAAAAAATGGAAATAACAACTGCGTCACTGGTGTTCCTCTCTCCCGGCTGGGCTCAACAAGCGGGGCTGCCAACTATGATGAGCGGGCATCGTATTTCAGGGATGTTTGGCCTCAGGGCAACCTCCGCAGGGCGACGGAGTGACAATGGCGGCTTCATTATGGAGCGTCAACTGGAGAGGGGCCGCTGGGAAATTGGGAAAGGAATCCCATCGGAAAGAGCCTTCCGTGTGACCCGGTCATTTCCAGCGCAGAAGATGTAAGTCAATATATGTCGGGCCAGATTGGGCGTCCGGCAGCTGCGCTAGAATTCCCAAACCGTTGCAAAAAACGCAAGGTACGACACGATTCGTTTACCGAAGGCAGGCAGTCCTCGACTTTACGACCACCGTGGAGCCCAAACTTCCCGTTGCTGAGCGAGACTGACTAAGCGGCTTTTGCCCCGCTTTACGATCTGTCTACATAGTACGTTTTAGGTGTGTATCATGTATGTGTTTCACTTTAGAGAGCAGGCAAGTAAATGTCATTCTTGATGTGTGCCGTTGTGCCCACAGTAAAAAATCCAATCCCCTGCTCAGGCAGGAAACCCTACACCATTTCAGACAAAGGGCTGTCCAGTCTCTTCTTAAAGACTTCCAGTGTTGGAGCATTCGCCGCTTCTGGAGGCAGGCGGTTCCACTGGTTAATTGTTCTCACTGTGAGGAAGTTTCTCCTTAGTTCCAGGTTGCTTCTCTCCTTAGTTAGTTTCCATCCGTTGCTTCTTATCCTGCCTTTGGAGGTGCCTTGGAGAATAGCTTGACTCCCTCTTTGGGGCAGCCCCTGAGATATTGGAACACTGCTATCATGTCCCCCGTCGTCCTTCTCTTCATTAAACTAGACCAGTGATGGCAAGCAAACCTTTTAGAGACCGAGTGCCCAAACTGCAACCCAAAACCCACTTACGTTATCATTGGGTGCCAGGTGGGCGTGGCCCATTGGGTGGGCGTGGCTGCGGTGGTAACGGCAGACTGGGTGCGACTAAAACGTTCAATCAATCAATTCCAACTTTGGGAGATCTTTTTTCCCGCGAGAAGTTGAAACTGGTTGATGGAATTTTATTTTATTTTTTTCACACTATGGCGGGGGCCTCAAGCGAAAAGGTGTTATAAAACCCAGCTGAAGGCCTAGCACTGGGGCGACGGCGCGCGCGCCCACAGAGAGGGCTCTGAGTGCCACCTCTGGCATCCATGCCATAGGTTCGCCACCACGGAACTAGACCTATCCAATTCCAGCAACCGTTCCTTGTATGTTTCAGTCTCCAGTCCCCTGATCATCTTTGTTCTTCTTCTCTGCACTCTTTCCAGAGTCTCAACATCTTTTTTACCTCGTGGTGTACATGAACCATTCCACCCCACCACCACTGCCGCTGTTGCCCACTGCCACCCCCAGTCCAACGTGACGGAAAAATTGGGCACCATTGGTCTAAATCCCTTTCCTATTTACAGAAATCAATAGGTTTAGTGGAAAAAAAAACCATCTTGGAACAAAACTTCTTAATTTTGAGCCCATAATAGTGTTGTTTGGATGAACGACACGTCTTCTATTTTTTTTATTCCAACTTATTTCAACTGCTAAATTCTTGTTCTTTTAGCTGTCGGCTAGAGAACAGCTGGCACAAACAACTGGAAAGAAATCAGTAACCCTACAATGAGAAGAGAACCTGGACGCAAGGCAGCCAGTCCTCGACTTACACCCGTTTGCCCAGAATGCCTTCAAAGTTACAATGGCAGGGAAGATTATGACCATTTTTCACACTTATGACCGTTGCACCATTTCCCCAGGGTCACGATTGACGTTCGTATGCTGGGCAATGGACATTTTTCAGACTTGCGCCCGCTGCAGCCTCCCTCATAGTCGCGTGATCAAAATTCAGAAGCTTGGCAATTGGCATGTCCTTGTGACGGTTGCAGGATCTCGTGATCCCCTTCTGACAAGCGAAGTCAAGGGGGGGGGTTGGAACCCAGATTCAATTCACGACCGTGTTGTTCACTTAACTGCAGTGCTACGCTTCACAAAGGTGGCGACCAAGGTCGTAAAGTGGGGGCAAAACTCACTTCACCGTCTCCCCAAGCAACAGTGAATTTGGGGCTGGTTTGTGGACGTAACTAGAGGACGACCTGTATTCTGCTCCTGAAACGGGGAACGTTTCCAAATCTCGAGAAGCAGACGGCCCGAAGCGGAAAACTGAATCGTGCTTTTTAATTCTGATCCGGTTGGACGGATATTCGTCACCCCGATAAGGACCCCCATCCAAGAGACCAGCCTGCTTTGAAAATATGGAATTTGTCAATCCTGAGGCCGCAGGTTAGCAAGCTGCTCAGGTGCTACCTCATCAATCAAAAGGTGTTTTTCTTTTTCTGGTTTCCCCATGCTTTGGCTATCACCCTTCCCCAGTCTGAGGACTGGGTGTATCGGGGGCGTCCGACCTTGGCAACTTTTAAGACTTGTGAACTTCAACTCCCAGAATCCCCCCAGCCAGCCATGTCTTCAATTGGCACGGATGGACACTTGTGGTATATCTAGTTGGCACCCTCTGGCAGGGCTGGCGCAAGAGCCAAAATGAAGACCCCTCAAAAGCCCATCGAGCAGGTCTATGGAGTTTCTCAATCACCCAGGTCATGGGTGTCCCAGAGGTGCTTTTTCAAAAAGGGCAACTGGACTTTGCTTTTTCTTGAAGATGTTTGTCAAGGTAATGATATTATAATAATAATAGTAGTAGTAATAGTAGTAGTAGTGAAGGTGGAAGGGACCTTGGAGGTCATCTAGTCCAACCCCCTGCTCAGGCAGGAAACCGTATACCATTTCAGACAAATGGCTGTCCAGTCTCTTCTTAAAAACTTCCAGTGTTGGAGCATTCACCACTTCTGGAGGCAGGTTGTTCCACTGGTTAATTGTTCTAACTGTCAGGAAGTGTCTCCTTAGTTCCAGGTTGCTTCTCTCCTTGATTAGTTTCCATCCGTTGCTCCTTGTCCTGCCTTCAGGTGCTTTGGAGAATAGCTTGACTCCCTCTTCTTTGGGGCAGCCCCTGAGAGACTGGAAGGCGGCTATCATGTCCCCCCTCGTCCTTCTCTTCACAACTGTGGCAGAAAAGGTCATAAAATGGGGCAAAACTCACTTAATGACCAGTCCTGGAAGACTGCTATCATGTCCCCCCTCTTCCTTCTCTTCATTAAACTCAACATGCCCAATTCCAGCAACCATTCTTTGTATGTTTCAGCTTCCAGTCCCCTAATCATCTTTGTTGCTCTTCTCTCCACTCTTTCTAGAATCTCAACATATGTTTTACATCATGGTGACCAAAACTGGATGCAGGATTCCAAGTGTGGCCTTACCAATGCCTTGTAAAGTGGTATTAATTCTTCACATGATCAGATAGTACAAGATAAACTATCATTTAATATAGACCACTGTTTACTGTGTTTACTCCTGGGTTATCTCAGCGCAGGGGCAGGCAACCTTGGCTCTTTTATGACTGGTGGACTTCAACTCCCAGAATGCCTGCCAGCATGGGGGAACTATGGCCCCCTCATGACTGGTGGACTTCAACTCCCAGAATTCCTGAGCCAGCATGGGGGAACTATGGCCCCCTCGTGACTGGTGGACTTCAACTCCCAGAATTCCTGAGCCAGCATGGGGGAACTATGGCCCCCTCGTGACTGGTGGACTTCAACTCCCAGAATTCCTGAGCCAGCATGGGGGAACTATGGCCCCCTCATGACTCGTGGACTTCAACTCCCAGAATTCCTGAGCCAGCATGGGGGAACTATGGCCCCCTCATGACTCGTGGACTTCAACTCCCAGAATTCCTGAGCCAGCATGGGGGAACTATGGCCCCCTTATGACTCGGGGACTTCAACTCCCAGAATTCCTGAGCCAGCCTGCCTCAGCTTGGAAACCTCCCCCTTTCCCCTCAGTGTGGCTGGCTCAGGAATTCTGGGAGTTGAAGTCCACCAGTCATGAAGGGGCCAAGGTGGCCTACCCCTGTCTCTGTGCAATAAGACTATGCATGCTCTGACAATGTTTTCGCTTCTCATCCAAGGAGTCTCTTCAGTTCTGAACTGATGAAGCTTCTGGGAGGGAGAAGGGAAACATCATCAAGGGGAAACAAAGCCTAGTTGCCTTTTGTGGGGGGGGGAAGCACCTTTGAGACATCAAGAGGGTCCTTTCCCCAATGCCCAAAAGTTGCCTATCACAGCTGGCTTTATGAGATCAAGGCTAAAAATCCCGGCTAATCCTGCTTTTTTCCAGGGTGGTCTGAAGGGCCATCGGAGCCGTTTAGTCCAAAAGGGAAGATCAAAGTGGTGCCAGGATCTTCCCCGGCTCCTTCGCTGCCCGCCCCAGCCCGTCGTGGCTTACAGATCCGGTGTCTCCCTTCCCAGCAACCCAAAAATAAATGACATTGCATGCCCTGTAGTTCGCCTCTCCCTGCACCAAGCTTGAGCAACACCAGGTTAAAAATAGGCGGTTAAAGAGAAAACATAAACGTTGAGCCTCAGGAGAAGCCCGTCTTACAGGGCAAGGAAGAGAAGAGTAACTTCTTCTCCAGCTGGGAGAAAGGAAGACAATCCCCGTTTGGTTTCCGCCGAGCAGCCAGGCAAAGATGGGGGGGCTTATTCCCGAGTCAGGGAATTCTTTCAAGTGGCATCTGGGGCCCACTGGGCCCAGGATGAGGAACGATGGGCCAATTTAAGAGGAGCCGTTTCAATAAAAGAGAATTATTTGGAGCTCAGGGTTGAAATGAGGGCTCCTGGGTGCTCTTTGAGCTGGGTGGTTTTCGAGTACACGCTTCATGACCCACACTAGGTAACATCATCAGTGCTAGAAGGGAGTGGGGGAGCAGGAGGAGGAGGAGGAAGAAAGAGGAGGAGAAAAAGGAGGAGGAGGAAGATAACTGTGGGGTCCTTGGTGCTGAGCTGGGTGATTTTCGAGTAGATGTTTCATGACCTACACTTTTAACATCATCAGTGCTAGAAGGGAGTGGGGGAGCAGGAGGAGGAGGAGGAAGAAAGAGGAGGAGAAAAAGGAGGAGGAGGAAGATAACTGTGGGGTCCTTGGTGCTGAGCTGGGTGATTTTCGAGTAGATGTTTCATGACCTACACTTTTAACATCATCAGTGCTAGAAGGGAGTGGGGGATCTGGAGGAGGAAGAGGAAGAGGAAGAAGAGGAAGAGGAAGGAAGAAAGAGGAGAAAAAGGAGGAGGAGGAGGAAGATAACTGTGGGGTCCTTGGTGCTGTCTGAGTGGGTGGTTTCCTTGTAGACGTTTCATGACCCAAACTAGGTAACATCATCAATGCTAGAAAGGAGTGGGGGAGCTGGAGAAGGAAGGGAGGAAGGAGGAGGAGGAGGAGGAGAAAGAAGAAAGAAAGAAGAGAAGAAAGGAGGCCATAGTTCCCCCATGCTGGCTCAGGAATTCTGGGAGTTGAAGTCCACCAGTTATAAAAGAGCCAAGGTTGCCTACCCCTGGGCTAGACAGTCACTTGTCTGAGATGGTATAGGTCAGGGGTAGGCAACCTTGGCTCAGCCATGCTGAGGGGAAAGGGAGAGGTTTCCAAGCTAAGCCATGCTGGCTCAAGAATTCTGGGAGTTGAAGTCCACCAGTCATGAAGGAGCCATAGTTCCCCCATGTTGGCTCAGGAATTCTGGGAGTTGAAGTCCACCACTTATAAAATTTTGATCACGTGATTGTGAAGAAAAAAATATTTAAATATTTAAACCAGGGGTCTTCAAACTTGGCCCTTTTATGACTGGTGGACTTCAACTCCCAGAATTCCTGAGCCAGCATGGCTCAGCTTGGAAACCTCTCCCTTTCCCCTCAGCATGGCTGGCTCAGGAATTCTGGGAGTTGAAGTCCACCAGTCATAAAAGAACTGAGGTTGCCTACCTCTGGTATAGATTCTCCTGCCTGAGCAGAGGGCTGGACTAGAAGACCTCCAAGGTCCCTTCCAGCTCTATTCTATTCTCCCCCAGAGCTATTTCAATTAGCAATCTAACACTTTTCAATCAAGCCCAGTTCCCTTCCCGACAGGCCAGACAGAATCCATTCATCATCTTGACGTTCCCGCAACAAGGATTTCAAATCCCCGCCGAGTAGTTTTGCGCACAGCCGTCTCACTTGGTGACTTGCGGATAATGTACTGTCTGATTTTTCCACCTGCCTGTCACCTGCCGGAGGCTTATCACCTGCAGCCAGCATCTCTTCAACAACCCGCAGCCTTGGTGTAAATCTGCCCCAATTTAAATGGGGAGCAGGAGCGTCTGGCAAAGTGAACCAGCTGGTTAATGTGTGACGAGCATCAAAATGGAGATGGAACTTCAGAGGCACTGTTGTGGCTGCCATCTTGACTTTTCTGACCCGACAGGCACTCCTTGATTTAGAATAGAATAGAATAGAATAGAAGCTGGAAGGGACCTTGGAGGTCTTCCAGTCTAGCCCCCTGCTCAAGCAGGAGAACCTATACCATCTCAGACAAGTGGCTGTCTTAAAAATCTCCAGTGATGGAGCGCCCATGATTTCTGGTGGCAAGCTGTTCCACTGGTTAATTATCCTCACTTTCAGCAAGTTTCTGCTTAATTCCAGGTTGCTTCTCTCTTTGGTCAGTTTCCAACTGTTGTTTCTCGTCCTTCCCTCTGGTGCTTTGGAGAATAACGTGACCCCCTCTGCCTTGTGGCAGCCCCTCAGATACTGGAACGCTGCTATCATGTCTCCCCTATATCTTCTTTTCCCTAGAACTAGCCTAACCCAATTCCTGCAGCCGTTCCTCGTATGTTTCAGTCTCCAGGCCTTGGATCATCTTAGTTGCTCTTCTCTGGACTTTTTCCAAACTCTCAACATCTTTTTTCTGATATGGTGACCAAAATTAGCTGCAAGATTCCAGGTGTGGCCTCACTAGGGTTTTATAAAGCGGTACTAATACTTCACGTGATCTTGATTCTATGCCTCTGTTTATGCAACCCAGGATTGTATTAGTTTTGGCGGCGGCTGCACACGGCTGGGTCATGGTCAAGCTATCGGTCACTAGGACTCCAAGGTCCTTCTCACAGTGGCTGTTTTTGAGCCAGGTCTCGCCCAGTCTATACTTTCATAATAATAATAATAATAATAATAATAATAATAATAATAATAATAATAATAATAATAAAGTTGGAAGGGACCTTGGAGGTCACCTAGTCCAACCCCCTGCTCAGGCAGGAAACCCTAGACCATTTCGGACAAATGGCTGTCCAGTCTCTTCTTAAAAACTTCCCGTGTTGGAGCATTCACCGCTTCTGGAGGCAGGTTATTCCACTGGTTAATTGTTCTGTCAGGCAGGGTGCAAATAATTTCATCACTACCTAAACACAAGATCCTATTTCACACCTGCTTGGGCAAGCTGGTCAGGCAAAACAGCTGCATCGGAGGTGGCACCAACTGGCTAGAAAATGGAGTACAGGGGGGTCACTTTCCATCTTTCCTCCAACCCCCCCCCTTATTTTGCATTACATTACCCATGATTCCTCATCACCACCTATAGTACAGATCTTGAAATCTGCAATGCAAGAGCAGTGGGATGCACTGCAGTGCAGAGGAAGGCTGCATTAGCTCCACTCCCTTCTTCTCACCATGTTGCAGCCAAGATAAATTGCTCAGCAGGAGACACACAAACACACACACACACACACCTGCCTTTGGCTGCCTTGTGGGAGGCAAAATACAGTGGTTTAAAAGAGCAGTCCCAAAGCTGTTGCCAATTTCTAAAGATATCTCCCCAGATTTCACAGCAAACGAAGCCCAAAAATTAAAATAAGCCTTGGGAGCCTTTAAAAAAAAAATGCATTATAGTTTTCGCTATCGCTGCTGCGGGAAATCAGAGCAAAGAATCCAAGACCGTTATTTTACACACACAGGTACACTGCGGGAAGTCCTCGACTTACAGCCATTTGTTTAGTGACTGTTCAAAGTTACAACGGCACTGAAGGGACGGGTCCGTTTTTTCACCCTTACGACCGTTGCAGCCTCCGCCCAGCCAAGTGATCAACATTCAAATGCCTGGCAACAGACTCACATTTATGACAGTTGCCGTGTCTCGGGATCATGTGATCCGCTCTTGCAACCTTCTGACGAGCCACGTCAACAGGGAAGCCACTTAACGACCGTGTGACTAACGGAGCAACTGCAGGGATCTACTGAATGACTGCGGCAAGGGAAGCCGTAAAATGGGGCAAACCTCACTTCCCACACGTCTCATTTAGCGACTGAAATGGTGGTCGTCAGCTGAGGACGAGTGACTGTGATTGTCAGGCGAAGACACCAATGGATTCTCGTTTTAAGGCCTAGGCGAGGGTGACTCTGGGCCAATCACTGTGAGGCAGTGAGTTCTGATCCCTTCTAGCCCTGATAATATTCCCTAGTTGGGTCATGAAACATCTGCAAAAAAAAAAAAAAAAAAAAGCAAAAGCAAGCTGAGAGAGCCCCAAGGATGCTACCCTCCTCGTCCCCTTCTCGTTCTCTCCCACTCTGCAAACCCCACTCTTTATTAGCATTGATAATATTCCCTAGTTGGGTCATGGAATGTCTGGAAAAAAAAACAAGCTTAGAGACCCCCAAGGACCCTGCAATCCTCCTCCTCTCTGCAAACCCCCCTCCCTTCTAGCACTGATGGTGTTACCTAACTGGGTCATGAAACGTTTGCAAGAAAACAACCATGTTCAGAGTGCATCAAGGACCCCACAGTTCTCTTCCTCCTCCTCCTCCTCCTGCTCCCTTCTAGCACTGGTGATGTTACCTAGTTGGGCCATGAAAGGTCTATGAGAAAACAGCCAAGCTCAGAGGGCACCAAGGACCCCACAGTCCTCCTCCTCCTCTTCCTTCTCATTCTCCTCCTCCTCTTCCTCCTCCTCCCTTCTAGCACTGATGGTGTTACTTGGTTGGGTCATGAAACGTCTGCAAGAAAACCACCCAGCTCAGAGAGCATCAAAGGTTCCACAGTCCTCCTCCTCCTCCTCCTCTTCCTCCCTTCTAGCACTGATGGTGTTACCTAACTGGGTCATGAAACGTTTGCAAGAAAACAACCATGTTCAGAGCGCACCAAGGACCCCACAGTTCTCTTCCTCCTCCTCCTCCTAGCACTGGTGATGTTACCTAGTTGGGCCATGAAAGGTCTGTGAGAAAACAGCCAAGCTCAGAGGGCACCAAGGACTCCACAGTCCTCCTGAGGATCCGAGATGCAAATATTCTTTTCTAGTCCTGATTCAAAACCAGCACCAAGTTGCACTTCTACTCCTGGTAGGAAGACAGGCAGAGAATTCAAAGGCCCCACCCGCCCGGTATATCTCAAGTTGGCAGGCCAAGGGTACCTCCGGGGCAGCCTCTCGGTTCAAACGGAGCCTTGCCAGATGCCTTTGAGAAGCCCTGAAGGAGAGCCCTTCGCGAGAGCCTTCCGATGTGCGAATTCAAACTCCAGGGTCCCAAAGCAAATACAGCTAGTCCTCCACTCAGTCAGTCATTTAAGCAAGCGTTCAAAGTTCCGACAAACCTATCTGGAGGGGCCCGGCAATCAGACTGCATTTAAAAATAATAATAAAGTTGGAAGGCACCTTGGAGGTCATCTAGTCCAACCCCCAGCTCAGGCAGGAAACCCTACACCATTTCAGACAAAGGGCTGTCCAGTCTCTTCATAAGAAATAATAATAAAGTTGGAAGGCACCTTGGAGGTCATCTAGTCCAACCCCCAGCTCAGGCAGGAAACCCTACACCATTTCAGACAAAGGGCTGTCCAGTCTCTTCATAAGAAATAATAATAAAGTTGGAAGGCACCTTGGAGGTCATCTAGTCCAACCCCCTGCTCAGGCAGGAAACCCTACACCATTTCATACCAATGGCTGTCCAGTCTCTTCTTTAAAACTTCCAGTGTTGGAGCATCCACCACTTCTGAAGGCAAGCCATTCCACTAAATAACAGAATAGCAGAATTGGAAGGGACCTTGGAGGTCATCTAGTCCAACTCCCTGCTCAGGCAGGAAACCCTACACCATTTCGGACAAACGGCTGTCCAGTCTCTTCTTAAAAACTTCTAGTGTTGGAGCAGGTTGTTCCACTGGTTAACTGTTCTCACTGTTAGGAAGTTTCTCCTTAGTTCTAGGTTGCTTCTCACCTTGATTAGTTTCCACCCATTGCTTTGTATTCTGCCTTCAGGCGCTTTGGAGAAGAGCTGGACTACCTCTTTACGGCCATTTGCAGGGCCTTGAGGTCTTGCCCTCCCCCAGATGACCCCAGCTAATGCCCTTTGACTCTGCCCCCCCCCTCTTTAATGGATATCTGGCATGCTGGCTGAGGAAAAGGGATCTGGTTTAGATCTCAAAATGAGGTGTGAAGAGCTGTGGAATTTTATCTTTCCTTTCCCATCAATGGATTTAACACCTGGGGATTTCCCAGATGAACTGTAGGGTGGGGTGTGCTTAGGGAGCCTTTAAAATATCAATCAGTAAGGGAATCCCTCAGATCCTGTCTATGATGCCTGCTATCCACTACTCTTAATAAAAGTTCCGGGGGGGGGGGGAGGGGGGGGGGAGGGGGAAGAAATTGTTTCCAAAGGGTTCTGCTTTCTTAAAATGTGGGATTGAAGTGGGTCCTTAACACAAGCTCAGAGAGCACAAAGATTCACAGTTCAACAACCTTAAGCTGCAAATATCCCTTTGGTTCTTTTGGAGGGGGGGGCTCCCCCAAAAGAGAGTGAGAGACACCCCTGCCAGCAAAAGAGATGCACTGCATGTACACAAGGAAAATGAGGTAAACAACAACACAGGCATATATATATATATATATATGCATGTACACAAGGAAAATGAGGTAAACAACAACACAGGCATATATATATATATATATATATATATATATATATATATATATATATATTAAATGATGCAACCGACACATTCCTAAGGAATGGACCTAAAGTTACTTCCAGCCCTTCTGCCTCCTATTTATTATTAAGAAAACAATAATAAATTAAAAGAAGAAGGCAATTTGGGCATGCCAAAGGCATCTGGACTAGTATCTTGACAGATTTATGGGTTGCCATGGGAACATTCTGATAAGGTGTCCGGCTGAAGATTGAAGGCTACATGTCTTAGGTCTTTATATTTCAACTCAAATTTAGCTTAAATTGATGCCATTCATCTGAAAACCGATTTTTCTCCACAGGAGCAAACACCAGGCACTGCAGGAAATAAAGATGCAATATTTATTTTTCAAGTTCTGAATCCATTTTATAGCCCCCCCCCCCACTTAAGCAGTGGAACTCTGGATGGTAGACAAAAATAAAGAAAAAGCAAACTGAGGCCCCTAAAAAGAAAAAAAAAATCTCATTCCCAGTATCCCCGGTCTATTAACACTTAACCCAATGTCTGGGGCTAGCATGTATTATACTATACACTCAGTAACATTTGTTTAGTTTCTATAGCCAATCTCAGTCAATGCCTTTGGGCAGTTTACCATTCAAAACATATAATTAAAAAACATTTTAAAACAAAAATGAGCAGAGGGTTGGACTAGTCCAGTGGTTCTTAACCTTTTTGAACGAATCGCCCCCTTGAGCCAATGAGGAAGTTGTCATCGCCCCCCTCCCCCAACATAATCTCTCAATCACAACATAGGAAATAATTCTTCAATTTATGCAAACACTTTTTTTGTTTTCTTTAAAATTGTCATCAGGACATATCGAGGCAAATAATTTATTTCCAGTCTTTTTCCCATATCTCAACTGTGTGAAAAATTTTGGTGCCACCCGTCACTTTATTCCCAAACTTCGTGATCCATGTATTTCATTATTATCTTATTTATTCAAGTAGTGACCACTGAAAACAAAATTCAATTGCAAGAAAGTGAGATGCCCAAAAAGAAAAACAGTAACATTTAATGACTGAATTACAAGTGAAATTTAAGACGCAAAAAGAAATATAAAAAGGGCACAAGAACAAATCGCATTGCAGGAACTAAGAATTTCAAGACGAAAACTCTGAAACTCGATTAAGATTCGAGGAAAGTATATATAGTCACGCACACTGTAAAAAGGATTAAAAAGACAGAAAGAAAATATGATATCGAACTGGAGTGCACGCTAAAAAAGTACAATACAAAATGTTTTACAGAGCCACTCAGCATGCGATGTTTCGAAAGAAGCGCTCCCCCCTCCATCAGATATACAGCGATTCACTGTACGAAAAAAGTCTCAAAAGTGTCCCCAAAACTTCTCGCTCCATCGCCCCCATATCGCCCCCTTTTCGTTCCTTCGCCCCCCCTGAAAAACAAAATCGCCCCCTGGGGGGCAATATCACCCAAGTTAAGAACCACTGGACTAGATGACCTCTAAGGTCCCTTCCAACTTTATTATTATTATATGATAGTTGTTCCCCCCTCCATCACTCTGCTGAACACCTAATTCCCACAGTACAGTAGTAGGCTGTGTTACTATTATTCTTCTCACGTCTCCTACTACTTTCTCCTAGTAGTACCTATGATTTATCACTTGTTATATCTTACGATTAATGACAGTAACTATGATCTATGCCCTATCAATTTATTGTTGTATTTACAGAAAAGCTTATGCCCTGGAGATAAAAAAAAAAAAATCCCTTGTGTGTCCAATCACACTTGGCCAATAAAGAATTCCCTTTCTAATTAAAGCAAACAATAAAAACCAGTAGAAAACATTAAAGCATCTAATTCGAGATACACAAGAGCAAGACTTTTGGATATATGTTTCGAAAACGCCTAGTGAAACGGGCAGCACATAAATTTAAGAAATGCAATAAAAATACGAAGACAAGAGATGTGTATGTTATTGTGTATGTATGCTGTAATTGTTATGTATATATACAAACACAAAACCACACACACAGACACACACACACACACACACACTCCAGGGAGAGCCTTCTCTTCAACACCCTCATCTTTTATCTTGATTGTTTAACTTTAGCAAAATAAAGGATGTTTAGCTTGTTTTTGACACTGTTTTCAATGTCTTTTGGTTGGATTGTGGGCATCCCCGCTCAGAGCAGTTGAGAATCAGGCAGCACGGACGTATTTATTTATTTTTTTTTGTATTTAGGTAGAGAATTTACATATCCATATATAGATTTGCACCATACAAAATACAATTTATTGTTCTTATACCGCTTCTCTTAATGGGGAGGGCGCTCACAAAAAAATAAATTAAAAAAATCTAAAAAGCGTGGAAAAACGATAACAAGCCGCCCACCCCCAACTCCCCTTGGCGACAACATTAGGCAACACCCAATAAGCAGGATCGAGAGTAACCAGCATTGCTGTAATGATGATCAATGATGGCTAAGACCTAAAACAAACCATACATTAGACGACCTCAGTTGGAAACGGGAGGCAGCACATCGCCTCCTTCTTGCCACATCGGGGAGAGGCTGGCGAGGCGCCCCCTCCCCCCTCACGACCACCACCACCATCACCCCCAGCAAGCCCTGGACGATGGGAGTTGTAGTCCAACCGCCCCCCCCCAAATTCGGCGCGGGGGGGACAGAAAGCCCGGGGACTCGACCCCCCCGCCGTCTTCTCCACACCTCCCCTCCCCCACCTCGGTTGACCCGCGGAACTACCTGCTACTTTGCTGGGGAGGGGGCGAAAAACAGAGTGCGGACCGCGAGGAAAACTGCCTCCCCATTCTCCCCCCCCCCCCATCCCGGCGTGACTCCCTTCCGCCCGCCCGTCCCCCCAGGGACGAAGAGGAGACCCCTCCCCAGAGCCCCCCCCCCAAGCCAGACTTACCTCACTCTTGGGGGGATCCGAAGTAACCCTCGGTAGCTTCCCTGAAGGCCCGCCGCCGTTAAAAGATTTCAAACGGCGGCCTCGTTTCCAAAGCAGCCAATCGCCGCTCGCCGGGCGGGCCTTCCCGCCCTCCGATTGGGCGCAGCGGCAGGCGGGAGGCGGGAGAGAGGGCGGGGAGACGCCCTTCCCATCCTGCCTTGCGCCACGCCGCCCTGGGCGTTGCTGGGAGGTGTAGTCGGGGGCCCTCGGGCTGCGCAGCCAGCTGTAGGGCGGGGCTCGGCCACTTTCCTAAGGAGCCAGGCAGAAAGGAGGGAGCTAGTCCGTAGGAAGTTTTAAAAGGGGGGCTGCGGGGGGGGGGAGGGTTGTGTCAGCCTATTCTCCAAAGCGCCCGAAGGCCGGACAAGAAGCAACGGATGGAAACTCATCAAGGAGAGAAGCAACCTAGAAATAAGGAGGAATTTCCTGACAGTGAGGACAATTAACCAGTGGAACTACCTGCCTCCAGAAGCGGTGAATGCTCCATCACTGGAGGTTTTTAAGAAGAGACTGGACAGCCGTTGGTCTGAAATGGTATGGGGTTTCCCGCCTGAGCAGGGGGTTAGACTAGAAGACCTCCAAGGTCCCTTCTTATTCTGTTCTGGTCTCCAAAGCCCCTGAAGGCAGGACAAGAAACAACAGATGGAAACTAACCAAGGAGAGAAGCAACCTAGAAATAAGGAGGAATTTCCTGATAGTGACAACAATTAACCAGTGGAACACTCCAGAAGTTGTGAGTGCTCCAACACTGGAAGTTTTTAGGAAAAGATTGGACAGCCACTTGTTTGAAATGGAATAGGGTCTTGTTCTCGAGCAGGGGGCTGGACTAGATGACCTCCAAGGTCCCTTCCAGCTCTGTTCTGATTGATTGAATTCTGATTGGTTGACTCTCTGGTCTAGCCTTCCTCAAGTGGGCGATTCACAAAGCTCTTGTTTCATTGGCTCCTAGTTGTTTCGGTGTCCTTGCCTATTCATTAACAACAGAATGACAGTTGCTATTCTGTTAATTAATAGATAAATAAAGGAATAAACTCAGGCATCAAGAGTTTGCGGTAGAACTTGAATTTGAGAGAGAGACTTATACCTTTGCAAAGGGGCTGCTTTTTTAAAAAAATATGTTTTATTAATTTTTAACATAATCACCTTAGTATTCGGTAGACAGTGCGTTGTCTGGGTTTACATTTAGCAAACATTCACTAACAATTAAATTCTATAATCTATAATCCACACGATAACTTTCCATGATTTCCTCTTTTCCCCATCGTGTTCCCTTTTACCAACCTTAAGTTAATACAATTCTTACTGTTTTAATAAATGATAAGTATAAACTTTTCTAATATTTCTACAAATAACAATCACAACAATATAGTATTCCTTTTCTATCTAGTCATTCTAGTTGTCTCATCAAATATCCTGTTTACGGGACTGGAGGCTAAAACATAAGGAACGGTGGCTGGAATTGGGTATGTCTAGTTTAACGAAGAGAAGGACAAGGGGGGACATGATAACAGTATTCCAGGGGCTGCCATAAAGAAGAGGGAATCAAGCTATTTTCCAAAGCAGCTGAGAAGCTACAGGTGGAATCTAACCAAGGAGAGAAGCAACCTGGAACTAAGGAGAAACTTCCTGACAGTTAGAACAATTAACCAGTGGAACAATCTGCCTCCAGAAGCAGTGAATGCTCCAACACTGGAGATTTTTAAGAAGAGACTGGACAGCCATTTGTCCGAAATGGTGTAGGGTTTCCTGCCTGAGCAAGGGGTTGGACTAGATGACCTCCAAGGTCCCTTCCAACTTTATTATTGTTGTTGTTGTTGTTGTTATAATATTTGTTTTTCCCACAGTGTTCTAAACATTTTTATTGGTTAGGATTTTTTCAGAGTTAATTACATTTAAATATTTAAATCTATTTTTTCTCATGTAAACCAACCCAATACTTTTACCTTTCTTAAGGAATAAATAAAACTAAAAAGAGGAAGAAGAATGGGAATAAGAAAAAAAATAAAATAAAAAAGGGCTCCTTTGCCCACCCAAAAAAATCAACCAGTCATTCAGGCAAAGCAAAAAGCAATTATTAAGGGGGGTGGGGGGGCGCAAAATCCTTTTATAGAGTACAGAAACAAATGATCATCTACTTCGTATATTGGATACTTCAGAATGCAAGTGACACAAACCATAAAAGACACTATTCACATGAGACTTGACCAATAGAAAACATGGATCCTGGAGCATATTCCACAAGTGTTAAATTTATAAGTTACTTAATTCTTTCCCAGCTGCGTTTGTATCTTTCTTAAAAGTGTAAGTGTATTCAAGGACTTTCGGAATACGCTGTCTAGTTGTATAGTTGCACTGGTGCACAGCGTGAAGTTTTGGTCACCGTGATACAAAAATGATGTTGAGACTCTAGAAAAAGTGCAGGGCAACGAAGATAATTAGGGAACTGGAGGCTAAAACATATAAGGAACGGTTGCTGGAATTGGGTGTGTCTAGCCTAATGAAGATAAGGACAAGGGGGGACATGATAGCAGTCTTCCAATATCTCGGGCTGCCCCAAAGAAGAGGGAGTCAAGCTGTTCTCCAAAGCGCCTGAAGGCAGGACAAGAAGCAATGGATGGAAACTCATCACGGAGAGAAGCAACCTGGAACTAAGGAGAAACTTCCTGACAGTTAGAACAATTAACCAGTGGAACCACCTGCCTCCAGAAGTGATGAATGCTCCAACACTGGAAGTTTTTAAGAAAAGACTGGACAGCGATTTGTCCAAAATGGTGTAGGGTTTCCTGCCTGAGCAGGGGGTTGGACTAGATGATCTCCAAGGTCCCTTCCAACTTTATCATCATCATCATTATTATTATTATATGAATAACAGTTGCAGGAAGTGGGTATGTCTAATGAAAAGAAGGACAAGGAGTGACATGATAGCAATAGCCCTTATCTACCGCTTCACAGTGCTTTACAGCCCTCTCTAAGCAGTTTACAGAGTCAGCCTCTTGCCCCCAACAATCTGGGTCCTCATTTTACCAGCCTCAGAAGGATGGAAGGCTGAGTCGGCCTTTAGCTGGTCAGGATCAAACTGCTGGCAGTCTGTCTGTTTGTCTAACTACTATAGCTATTATAGCTCTATCTGTCTACCTACCTACCTATCTACCTATTCTACATCTATTTACCTACCTCCTACTTATTCTACCTCTGTATCTGTCTATCTACCTATCTATTCTATCTCTACCTACTTACCTATCTTCTATTCTACCTCTACCTACTTACCTATTCTACATCTATCTATCTATCTATCTATCTATCTATCTATCTATCTATCTATCTATCTATCTATCCTACCTCTATCTACCTACTTAGCTATCTATTCTATCTCTACCTACTTACCTCTCTTTTATTCTACCTCTACCTACTTAGCTATCTATTCTACCTCTATCTACCTACTTATCTATTCTACATCTATCTATCTATCTATCTATCTATCTATCTATCTATCTATCTATCTATCTATCTATCTATCCTACTCTTGTGGAAAACGAAAGGACTCTTACGAATTCCAGAGGGTTTTTAGCAGAGGGATTTATTGCGCAGGTTCAGAAGCAATAGCAACAAGCAATTCTGAACCCCGAGGGCGAGTTCAGACTTCAGTCTTATACTTTCTTTTTTTCCTCAGGAACAAAGGAATACACATTGAAATACACATTGAAATACATTAGGTTAGTTTCTCACGGGTATACAATGGAAAGTTTGCTACATGCATTGTATCCAAGTGCAATGCGCATTAGGTTAGTCACATACTACTAACCCAGCACTATTCCAGTAATTATGCAGACACATCATTATTCTAGTGATTGTTCATTATTCCACATTACTACCTCTATCTACCTAATTACCTATTCTACATCTAGCTAGCTAGCTATGTACCTACTTTTCTATCTACCTAACCCAGTGGTGGGATTCATCCAATTCGCAGCACTTTGGCAGAACCAGTAGCTAATTTTTTGTTGCCCAGGCCCAAAATGGACTTCCAGAAGCGGCATCCACATAGAAAACCGGTTGTTCACCTATTTGAATCCCACCACTGACCTAATCTCTACCTACCTACCTATTCTACTTCCATTTATCTATCTCAACTACCTACCTACCTACCTACCTACCTTAACTCTCTCTCTCTCTCTCTCTCTCTCTCTCTCTCTCTCTCTCTCTCTCTCTCTCTCTCTCTCTCTCATACTTTATTCTTCTCTTCAGTCCAGTCCTGGCCCCTGATGCAACCCGCAAGGTCAAAGTTATGCTTCCCACACTGGGGAAGCCAGCAAGCTTGAATGAGAAGGAAAAGGCGTCCAGGGGAACTGGACAGATCCATTTTCCAATTTTCCCAAACAAGTCCATCCTCGTCTCTGAAAATCTGCTCTTGCTGGCTTAGTTCTTACGTTCGTGAGTTGCAAAGGAGCAGACCTGCTTTTAAACAAAAATAACATACAGCAACTAATTTTGTCCACACCACGATGTGCAGCTTGTGGTTACCGCAATGTGGCAGGCACCAAATATACTTTCATTATTTTATCGCTGAGAATCACACCCTTTCTGCTTCAGCTGTTCTTCCTCTCCCAGCCCAGCACCCTTCAAACATGGCAGGAATTGGCAGAGTAGAATAGAAATACTTTATTTGGCCAAGTGTGGTTAGTCACACAAGGAATTTGTCTCCAGTATAGAAGCACTGAGTGTACTTGCAAAACAAGAGAGAAAATAACAACAGCAACAACAACAATAATAATAGCGTGCAACCATTTTATTCTATTATTCTATTTTTTTCATTGGAACAGCATGGTCGTCTAGAGGTGAAAACATGTTCAATCCTAAGTAGCGACTGATGTTAAGATCTTTTTCACTCTCTTGAAGTATTCAGTTCTATTATGTGCTTCTGGCTACTTTCCTTCATGACTAGAGGCAAGCTCGCCTGGACCAATAACCAGCCAAGACACAGTAAACCAAATTGGTTTTCCATAAAGTTTTCTTTTCCCCTCCTTGGCTCCAAGGAAAAGGAAAACAAATTGAACACACACACACAGTATGCAGCAATTAAACATCTCTTTTGCAGTAGCGAGGAGTCCCAAAGACACATGTTTATCAGAGGTTAAATAAAACATCATAGGATTGTTCCTTTTTGACAATAATACATTACAAATGCATTATTAAGGATAAATCCAAACTAAAATGCAAAGGATAATCACTGAAGCATGCCACACATACAAAAACAATATCAGAGTTGGATGGGACATTAGAGGTCATCTAGTCCAGTGGTTCTTAACCTTTTTGAATGAATCGCCCCCTTGAGCCATTGAGGAAGTTGTCATCGCCCCCCTCCCCCAACATAACCTCTCAATCACAGCGTAGGAAATAATTCTTCAGTTTATGCAAACCCTTGTTTTGTTTTCTTTAAAATTGTCATCAGGAGATATCGATGCAAATAATTTATTTCCAGTCTTTTTCCCATATCTCAACTGTGTGAAAATTTTTGGTGCCACCCGTCACTTTGTTCCCAAACTTTGCGATACATGTATTTCATTATTATCTTATTTATTCCAGACACTTAAATGTAATGACCACTGAAAACAAAATTCAATTGCAGGAAAGTGAAATGCCGGAAAAGAAAAACAGTAACATTTAATGATTGAATTACAAGTGAAATTTAAGACGTAAAAAGAAATATAAAAAGGGTAGAGGCTGCTGCGCAACGCGCACGAAGATAAGCGATGCGTATTCACCTATGTACGGCGTTCCGTCCTGAAGCTAGCTGGAGGAACATTTGAAAACACAATTCAATCCACTAATAGCGAGCGATCGGATGTTTTTGTACGACAGATATGCAGCGATTCACTGTATGAAAAAGTCTCAAAAGTGTCCCCAAAACTTCTCGCTCCATCGCCCCCATATCGCTCCCTTTTTGTTCCTTCACCCCCATATCGCCCCTTTTTGTTCCATCGCCCCCCTGAAAAATGAAATCACCCCTAGGTTAAGAACCACTGCTCTAGTCCAGCCCCTTAGCGAAACAAGAAATTCTATTTCAGACCCTGTCAATTTCAATTTTCTCCCAAACACCTCCAATAATGAAGCATCCACAGTTTCTGGAGACAATTAGCCCACTGATTAATTATTCTTACAGTCAGGAAATTTTACCCAATTTCTGTTCTTTTTTTTTAAAAAAAACCATGCAGACAGAAACTGCCTCCCCCCCCCCTTTTCTTTCTTTCTTTTTTCTGCATCTCTTACTTTTCCAAGGCAGAAATTCTTGGGTTAAAAAAGTCACAAACTAAACATGTTTAAAAGGATTGCTCAAAAAATTCACCCTCCTTCGGCAGCCCCCATGGGCTTTAAACCCGTTTTTCCTTCCAATGTAATGTTATATACCAGTGGTGGCGAACCTATGGCACGTGTGCCAGAGGGGGCACTCGGAGCCCTCTCTGTGGGCACACGTGCCTCGCTCTTTGGCTAAGTTTTCATAGGAAAAAGTCATTTCCAAGCCCCTTCCTAGCCAAAACAAGCCTCTGGAGCGAGCGTGCTGTTTTCAGCTTTGAATTATATCAAATCTGACACAGACTAACAGATGACCTGAGTGCTGCATGTGTTGCTCTCAAACTTACAAAGTATAAGCCAAGGTTAGACAAATTGTCAGCATGCACACAACAGCAAAAATCACATGAATTGTTCCAAAGCATGCCAAATGCAAACTTTTACCTTTCAGAAAAAAGTGGTTTATATCATTGGAAGCTTTGTTATCGTGTTTTTTCTTTTAAGACAAAAGATGTTAAGGTATGAGTTGTTTTTTCTAAACCAAAACCTCGGTATTCAGATTAAATTGCTGTGTTGGCGCTTTGTGATAAATAAGTGGGTTTGGGGTTGCAGTTTGGGCACTTGGTCTCAAAAAGGTTTGCCATCACTGTTATATACTGTTTCTGGTGAATTACTTCACCAGGGTTCTTTAAAGTCATTTTTAAAGGATCCATGAGTACCCCTGCTTCTATTGCCCTCTTGGGCCCATATAAGAGGGTCCACTTTTCCTTGGGCTTCCTCGCTCAAGGCCATAATATTTACAAATATTTCTCTTTCATTCCCCATAATAACAATTCCCAATTTACCAATTAAGTACCTCTTGGTCAAATTGCAGCTCCTTTTACCAATATAAAGTTGCATCATAGTCTTTTGGTACTGTCTGGACCATAGCAGATTTAAATGTTGTTGCTTCTACCACATGTCCATAATGCCCTGATCCTTAATCTTCCCTTTCCCAATTTGCATTCCTGGAGGTATATTATTCAGGGTAAATCTGGTGGCTCCAGAATCCACCAAATACACCCTTTCCTCCTCCTCCAGGGGTCCAAGGTTTATCGGGGGTTCCTAAAAAGCTGGACCAGAAAACAAATTAGTCCCAATAATGTGGAATAATGAAAAACCACAAGAATAACGATGTGTCTGCATAATTACTGGAATAATGCTGTGTCCGTAGTATGCGACTAACCTAATGTGCATTGCACTTGGATACAACGTATGTAGCAAACTCTCTCCATTGTATACCCGTGAGAAACGAACCTCATGTATTACAATGTGTATTGCAATGTGTAGTCCTTTGTTCCTGAGGAAAAAAAAAAAAGAAAGTATAAAACTGAAGTCTGAACCCACCCTCGGGGTTCAGAATTGCTGGTTGCTGTTGCTTCTGAACCTGCGCAATAAATTTCTCTGCTAAAGCCCTCTGGAATTTGTAAGAGTCCTTCCCATTTTCCACAAGATTCCTGACACTCCTAATCCTCAAAATTCACCAAATTTGCTAGTTCTTCCCCCTCCGTCCTTTTAGGGCACTCATTTTCCCAGTGTCCTCTCTCCTTACAAAAGGCACCTTTATTTATTTATTTATTTATTCCAGGGCGGGGGGGGGGAATTTTTCTCCTGACCTAGGGATTTATGTCCCCTGGCGCCAACCGGCTAACCTCACCCCCAGCCTAGACCTCTCCCAAGACCCCCTTACTGATTTCCTGATTACTCCTCCACATTGTCTTTGCTGGCCTGTTTGCACCCATTGAGCCATCATTTTTAATCTTACAGTATCTTACCTTTATCTCTCTCCTCTTCTCTCTTGGGCACAGACTTTCTGAGCCTCTTTTACCGGTAATAAATCTTCTATCACAGTGATGGTGAACCTTTTAGAGCAGGGCTTTTCAACCAGTGGTACGGGTACCACCTGTTGGTACATTGGCACCTGGCAGGTGGGACGCGACCATCCTAGAAAAGGGGTAGCGGGGGAGGGTTGCATTTCTCCCCATGTATATTCCATTGGTCCTAAAAACATTTCTGCCCTGTTTTCCTGCTTCAATAGGATCTTCTATTACAGTGGTTCTCAACCTGTGGGTCGGGACCCCATTTGAGGTCGAACGACCATTTCACGGGGGTCGCCAAACAACGCAGTCCACCATTTTTCCCCCCTTTTCCTTAGCTGTGCTACTCCCTTTTATTCTATTGGCTTTTGAAAGCCAATAGAATAGACTCTCTTGAATAGAGTCTAATTCTATTGGCTTTCCAAAGCCAATAGGAATTGTCCAGGCTGTCTCTGCCCTGCTGAGCCCGCCAAAAGTCCCATTCTGCAAACGGTGCTGCACCAGTTGAGTAGTCCTCAACTTAAGACCAGTTGAGTAGTCCTCGACTTATGACCGTTTGGGGGTCGCGGCATTAAAAAGGTTGAGAACCCCTGTTCTATTAGTTTGGGCAATTCTTTCCTAAACTGCCTGATTTCAAAATCTTCACACAGCTCCTTTCTTTCTCTCTCTCTCCCATCTGATTCTTTCCATTCTTTTAACACCTTCTATTGTCCTTCTAATTACTAAGAAACTAGCCTTCTTCACCCTTTCTTGCATTGACACCAGACACACACACACAAAATTCCAAATACTTCACCCCAAGCAAAACAATCATTATTATTTTCAAGGAGCTTTTTCAAAGCCAATGAGCTCCATTTCCCAAATATTAAATTTTTCAAGACCTCTCCTTTACTTCTATCACCTCTAATCTTTTTCTTGACTTCAGCGTGCTTGATGTTGTCAGCTTGAAGAATACCCAAGTATTTGTAGTACTCTTCCTCATCCAGACTCTTAATGCTATTTTTGTGGGGCATCTTGATTCCTTCAGTTTTCACTATTTTTCCTTGTTTGAGAGTAAGTGTGGCACATTTGTCCAAGCCAAACTCCATTACAATATCTTGGCTATATATACGGACAGTGTTGAGCAGCGATTCTATTTCAGATGATGTTTCTCCATACAGCTTCAGATCATCCATGTAAAGGAGGTGAGATAGTCTGGCAGATGTTTTTGATGTTTGATAGCCATGTCCTGAGTTATTCAATATTGTTGACAGAGGAAACAGTGCAATAACAAATAGTAATGGTGACAATGAATCTCCTTGAAATATTCCTCTCTTGATATTAACCTCTCCCAGCTTCTCACCATTGATCTGCAACTGTGTCTTCCATTGTGCCATCGATCTTTGCACAAATTTTCTGATGTTTCTACTGACTCCTGTTATTTCTAGGCACTTTATTATCCAATCATGTGGCAGAGAGTCAAATGCCTTTTTTGTAGTCAATCCATGCCATATTCAGGTTGGTCCTCCTTTTCCTGCAGTTTTCCAAGATCATTTTGTCTATTAGGAGTTGATCTTTTGTTCCTCTGCTATTGGGGCGGTTTCCTTTCTGCTCAGGTGGAAAGAGATTGTTTTCAGCTAGATGCTGTTGTACTGCATCAGCTACCACACCAGTTAGTAATTTGAAAGTTGTTGGTAAGCAGGTAATTGGCCTGTAGTTGCCTGGTGTTGCCCTTTTTGCTAGATTTTTCATTATTTGGTAGGTTTTCCCTAATAATGAAATTATTGTTGTTGTTGTTATTATTATTATTGATCATCACACAGTCAGCCAGATGTTCAGACTGGATTTGGCATTTTTGTCTACCTATTGAGTCCTTACCCAGGACCTGGGATAGGCAGATGTGGATGTTTGGTGGTATTACAGATCTCGTCATAGGATGGAAGCAGTTCCTAGTAAGGCCGCCTTTTGCAATTGACTAATGGCGAATTTGTCAATGCCGATGATGGTGTTCAAGTGGTGCTCCAGTTGTTTTGGGATTGCACCCAAGGCACCTATGACTATTGGTACCACCCTTGCTTGCCTTTGCCACAGTCATTCTATTTCTACTTGTAGGTCTTTGTATTTTGTGATCTTCTCCAGTTCTTTCTCGTCTATTACTATTATTATTATTATTATTATTATTTATCCTGAAGCAGAGCAGAAGAACTATGGTGCCTGATCGGGTTTCTCTTTTTTTTCCCCTTTGGACATTACAGATAGTCCTCGACTTACAACAGTTCATTTTGTGACCGTTCAAAGAGGGGCCCTGAAAAATGTGTCATGACCCTTTGCGACTTTTACAACATTCCCCATGGTCACGCGATTAAAATTGAGATGCTCAGCAACTGGCATGTACTTATGCCAGTTGCCGTGTTCCCTGGGGGGGTGTTACATGATCCCCTTTTGCGACTTTCTGACCAGCAAAGCCAATGGGGGAAGCTGGATTCGCTTAACGACCGGGTTACTAACTCCACAACCGCAAGGATTCGCTTAACGACCAGGTTACTAACTCAGCAACCGCAAGGATTCGCTTAACGACCGGGTTACTAACTCAACCATCGCAGGGATTCACTTAACAACGGTGGCAAGGAAAGTCATAAAACGGGGCAAAACTCCCTTAACAAACGTCTCGCTTAGCAACAGAAATCTTGAGCTCACTTGCAGTCGTTAAGTCGAGGACTCCCTGGATAGGAGGAGAGCTGTGTAAATCTATTTTGGCCACAAGAAGATGCAGCTGATGAAATCTTTTGCTTTTTAATATAATTTACTATATTAAAATGTACCAAATTCCTTGTGATTTTTGAGGGGGAGGTTTCATTTCTGGAGGGGAAAACAAAAAAAAAGCAGACAAAAAAAATTATTCTACCGAATCCAGAAATACTAATTAATGCCTTGAGCCGACAGAGGGCGCCCCAACCCTTCTCTGGCCAAGCGGTTCCACTGGGCAAGCGCGCTGATTTTCATGAAAGCAACGACTCCGCCCCATCCGCTTTACGTTTATCGCCTGCGCATTGCCTGCCAGCTGCGCATGCGCCCGGCCGGCTCGAAAGGCGCGGTTGTGGCGCATGCGCATTATTCCTTCGCCCGGCCGGTCAGAACGAGTCAGCGCTGGCGGGGGAAAACGCCGCTTAGTGCGCGGGGGAAAAAAAGCCAAGCCGTAGCCGCCGAAGCCCCCGACCCCCTTCGGTGGCTCGTTGTAGCGGTTCGGACCGGCCGCTTCCCCTCAGAGGTAGCCGGCAACCGAGGCCGGTAAAGAGAACCGGGGGCGGGGGCGGGGCGTCTTCGGCAGTTTTCAAGGTAAGGGCGGAGATTGGGCCAGATTGACAGGAACGCCGGCCAATGGGAAGAACCGCGCGGTACGCCCTCCCCTTCTCGCCTCCTCTTCGCTCTGATTGGCTCGGCGCGGGGAGAGCGGGGCGTCATTTTTGCCCTATTTGAATATATGAAAAAATGAATGGGAGAGGGTGGGAGGGGGAGGTAGTGTGGTGGGGAGGGCGGGGGAGGGGCTGCTTTTCCAGGATGGGGGCCTTTGGGAAGGGGTCTTGGGCCACCCCATCCCATGGTTCCCAGCAGGCTGTGGCTTAGGGGAGTTGTAGTCCCACGTATCTAGAGGATGTGGACAAAAAGGATGGGGGGGGCAAACAAAGAGCCCTTCCAGGAATCCTGCTGGGGGGGGGGGGGCTGATCAGCGCCCCCACCCACCCATAAGGTGGTGCCTTGCTGGAATCAGCTTTGCCCCAAGCCATGATTGCTGTGATCTTGGTTCCTAAACCTGGATATTGACCAGGGGGTCCTCTCTAGAAGACCCTCCCCCAAATGCCCCTTGCCCCAAATGCTCTCCTGACTCCTTGGGGGGGGGAGACACCCAGTTCTGGATGGGTGATGAAGACCCCCAAATGCCCCTTGCCCCAAATGCTCTCCTGGCCCCTTGGGGGGGGCACCCAGTTCTGGGTGGGTGATGACCCCCAAATGCCCCTTGCCCCAAATGCTCTCCTGGCCCCTTGGGGGGGACACCCAGTTCTGGATGAGTGATGAAGACCCTTCCTCAAAAGCCCCGTTAAGGAAATGCTCCAGCCCCTTGAGGGGGGACACCCAGTTCTGGACGGGGTCGGGAGGGCTAAGAGTGTAAAAGGGGAGTGGGCTGACTGGAATTGGGAAGAAAGAAAACACAGGTGGTCCTCAACTTTTAGCAGTTCATTTAGTGTCCATTCAAAGTTAGAACGGCACTGAAAAAAACGGGACTTACGACCGTGTTTCACACTTAAGACCGTTGCAGCATCGCCCATGGGTCACATGATCAAAACTGAGACACTTCGCAACTGACTTAGAGTTATGATGGTTGCAGTGTCCTGGTGGGATCACGTGATCCCCTTTTGTGATCTTCTGAGAAGCAGCATCAATGGAGAAGTCAGAGTCACTGAACAACCAGATTACTCCCTCATCAGCTGCAGCGATTTACTTAATAACCAAGGCAAGAAAGGTCTTAAAATGAGGTAAAACTCATTTAACAAATGTCTCACTTAACAACAGGAAGTGTGGGCTCCGCTGTGGTTGTAAGTCACGGACTACCTGTAATATAATAATAAAGTTGGAAGGGACCTTGGAGGTCATCTAGTCCAACCCCTTGCTCAGGCAGGAAACCCTATACCAGGGGTAGGCAACCTTGGCTCATTTATGACTCGTGGACTTCAACTCCCAGAATTCCTGAGCCAGCCACGTTGAGGGGAAAGGGAGAGGTTTCCAAGCTGAGCCATGCTGGCTCAGGAATTCTGGGAGTTGAAGTCCACGAGTCATGAAGGGACCATAGTTCCCTCATGCTGGCTCAGGAATTCTGGGAGTTGAAGTCCACGAGTCATGAGGGGGCCATAGTTCTCCCATGCTGGCTCAGGAATTCTGGGAGTTGAAGTCCACCCCATGCTGGCCCAGGAATTCTGGGAGTTGAAGTCCACGAGTCATAAAAGAGCCAAGGTTGCCTGCTCCTGGCCTATACCATTTCAGACAAATGGCTGTCCAGTCTCTTCTTAAAAACTTCTAGTTTTGTTTCTGTACTACTGTGGCCTAGAAGACGAAGGCAAACTGGATTTAACACCAATGATGATTAAAACCTCCTAATAGAAGAGAATATTTGTTGTTTAGCGTTGAACTGAGGAGTCTTTGGGCTCTCTGATCTTGGCTGCTTCTTGCAGACGTTTTGTGACCCAGCTAGGGAACGTTATCAGTGTTCAAAGGGAGTGGGGATTATTAATAGTAATAATAAAGTTGGAAGGGACCTTGGAGGTCATCTAGTCCAACCCCCTGCTCAGGCAGGAAACCCTATGCCATTTCAGACAAATGGCCGTCTGGTCTCTTCTTAAAAACTTCCAGTGTTGGAGTATTCACCGCTTCTGGAGGCAAGGAGTTCCCCTGGTTAATTGTTCTGACTGTCAGGAAGATTCTCCTTAGTTCTAGGTTGCTTCTCTTCTGGGAGTTGATGTCCACACATCCTTCTAGGCTAGCATTCCTGCAACATTGCCTCTAGGTCAGAAAAGAAGTATGCAGAAGGTGCCTGTTGGAGCTGATAAAGGGCTGAACCAGATAAACTTTCGGTTCCCCGGTTATCAGCCAGAGTCTCCAAAGCTGAAATGCTCCAGGGTGTTGAATCCAGATTTACAACCCCTGGGTTTATTCAAATACATCCTGTTTCCAGTGCTGTATTTTTTTTTATTACACTTATATCTTTCATTATCCCCATTGTAGCGGACTTTGTGATAGGCTAACAACCCTGAAGGACACTTTTTTATGTGGCTCGGTCATTAATATTCTCAAACCAACAAAACAGCTTTAGATTTTTATTTATTTTTTTAAAAGAAAAATCAAAGACACCGATTCTCAGGACTTAGTTGTATCTTTTCTTTTATTTTGAAAAAAAGCAACGGGACTGATTATTATTATTATTATTATTATAGGAAAAACAAAGAGGTTTCGCTTCCTATCCTTGAAGCTTCGTCAGTTGTATTGGATGCTTTTTAATTTCAAAAATTAAAAAAAAAACACTTGATATTAAATTTGGGGACTTCAACTCCCAGAATTCCTCAGCCTGCCCAGAGAATTCTGGGCCTTGAAGTCCACAAAGTTTTCCAAGTTCCAAGTTGGTTTATCAGGAAAGGAAATCTTCACACAAGGTCCGCAAGACTGTCCTCCCATGCTCAAGATCCTGATTTCTGATGCTAGGAATCGATGGTGGTGGTCGGGGGGAGAACCTGTAGCAGGAAACTATCCAGCTTTCTGAGAGCTTAACCCAGGGGTCTTCAAACTTGGCCCTTTGATGACTTGTGGACTTCAACTCCCAGAATTCCTCAGCCAGGCACACGTGCCTGGCTGAGGAATTCTGGGAGTTGAAGTCCACAAGTCATCAAAGGGCCAAGTTTGAAGACCCCTGGGTTAACCAAACTTCAGAGTGACATCAGAGCAACGCCTGGCCTGCTGCTGCTAATATTTAATAATAATAATAATAAAGTTGGAAGGGACCTTGGAGGTCATCTAGTCCAACCCCCTGCTCAGGCAGGAAACCCTAAACCAGTGGTTCTCAACCTGTGGGTCGGGACCCCATTTGGGGTCGAACGACTATTTCACGGGGGTCGCCAAACAACGCAGTTCGCCATTTTTTCCCCCCTTTTCCTTAGCTGTGCTACTCCCTTTTCTTCTATTGGCTTTTGAAAGCCAATAGAATAGACTCTCTTGAATAGAGTCTAATTCTGTTGGCTTTCCAAAGCCAATAGGAATTGTCCAGGCTGTCTCTGCCGTGCTGAGCCCGCCAAAAGTCCCCTTCTGCAAACGGTGCTGCACCAGTTGAGTAGTCCTCGACTTACGACCGGTTGAGTAGTCCTCGACTTACGACCGGTTGGGGGGTCGCGGCATTAAAAAGGTTGAGAACCACTGCCCTAAACCATTTCGGACAAATGGCTGTCCAGTCTCTTCTTCAAAACGTCCATTTGACGTACCTGAGATCTTGTCAACGTTGCAGGGTGCTTACCTGTTATTACAATGAGACGGGACCGAATTGCGGAAGGACTGTTGGTTCTCTGCCCAGGTGGCTTCTGTATAAAAGTTGGATAAGAAGAACGGTGACGTTCAGCTCGCTCTCTTCCATCACCTGCCATTCTTGACTTCTGTCTGTGATTTGTTGATTGATTTTGATCTTTATCCTGCTTTTATTAGGGTTTATAAATAATTCGTGGAGGGGGGGCGAATGTACCTAATACTCCTTCCTCCTGTTTTCATCGCAACGACAAACCTGTGAGGTGGGTTAGGCTGAGGGAGAACGATGGGCCCAAAGTCACCCAGCTGGCTCTCATGTCTAAGGCGGGACTTGAATTCATGGACTCCTGGTGATTGGTCCAATGTCACCCAGGCAATTTTCACACCTAAGGCAGGACTAGAACTCACGGTCTCCTGGGGATTGGCCCAAAGTCACCCCAGACAGCTTTCATGCTTAAGGCAGGACTAGAACTCACCGTCTCCTGGTGATTGGCCCAAAGTCACTCAGCCAGCTTTCATGCCTAAGGCGGGACTGGAACTCACCGTTTCATGGTGATTGGTCCAAAGTCACTCAGCCAGCTTTCCTGTCTAAGGCGGGACTAGAACTCACCGTTTCCTGGTGATTGGCCCAAAGTCATTCAGCCAGCTTTCATGCCTAAGGCGGGACTAGAACTCACCGTCTCCTGGTGTCTAGCCTGATGCCACTAGACTTGAGCACAAGTCTAGTTTTGCAACACGCCCGTACATTCGTTGTTGTATAATGAGGAAGGTGCAGACGGGCGATGACAGCCAAGGTGTGTGTCATGGCATCCCCATCCTTAACCCCTCTCCAGGCTCTTGAACTCAGACTACATGTATCCCCAGTCAGAGGAGAAAAGGGTCCGTTCCCAGCCCTCTCTCTGCTTCAAGACAGCAGCCAAAGGCAGCCGTGGGGGGTGCTGAGCCTCCCCTGGGCCGCTGGCAAGCGAGGGGAGGAAGGATTTCAATCAATCAGAATAGAGATACGAGGGACCTTGGAGGTCTTCTAGTCCAACCCCTGCTTAAGCAGGTGACCCTATACCAGGGGTCTTCAAACCTGGCTCTTTGATGACTCGTGGACTTCAACTTCCAGAATTCCTGAGCCAGCATGGGGAAACTATGGCCCCCTCATGACTCGTGGACTTCAACTTCCAGAATTCCTGAGCCAGCCATGCTGAGGGGAAAGGGAAAGGTTTCCAAGCTGAGCCGTGCTGGCTCAGGAATTCTGGGAGTTGAAGTCCACGAGTCATGAGGGGGCCATAGTTCCCCCACGCTGGCTCAGGAATTCTGGGAGTTGAAGTCCACGAGTCATGAGGGGGCCATAGTTCCCCCATGCTGGCTCAGGAATTCTGGGAGTTGAAGTCCACGAGTCATGAGGGGGCCATAGTTCCCCCATGCTGGCTCAGGAATTCTGGGAGTTGAAGTCCACGAGTCATGAGGGGGGGCCATAGTTCCCCCATGCTGGCTCAGGAATTCTGGGAGTTGACGTCCACGAGTCATCAAAGGGCCAAGTTTGAAGACCCCTGCCCTATACCATTTCAGAGAGGTGGCTGCCCAATCTCTTCTTGAAACTATCCATCCACAACCTCTGGAGCCAAGCCGTTCCACTGAATAGCAGAGGTGGAAGGGGCCTTGGAGGTCATCTAGTCCAGCCCCCTGCTCAGGCAGGAAACCCTATACCATTTCAGAGAAATAACCGTCCAGTCTCTTCTTAAAAACTTCCAGTGTTGGAGCATTCACAGTTTCTGGAGGCGGGTAGTTCCACTGGTTGATTGTCCTCACGGTCTTGGGAAATTCCTCCTTCGTTCCAGGTTGCTTCTCTCCTTGATTAGTTTCCCTCCCGTCTTCAGATGCTTGGTAGAATAATTTGACATCCCCCCCCCACTTCTTTGGGGCGGCCCCTCAAATACTGGAATACTGCTATCATATCACCTTTAGTCCTTCTTTTCGTCAAACTGGACAATCCCAATTCCAGCAACCGTTCCTTATATGTTTTATACGTCCCCCACCCCACCCCGTCCTTCTTTTCTCTAGAGCTAGCCAAACCCAATTCCTGCCACCGTTCTTCGTGCGTTTTTTCCGTCTCCGGGCCTTTAATCGTCTTAGTTGTGCTTCTCTGCCCTTTTCCCACCTCTCAACATTTTGTGTGTGTGTGTGTGTGTGTTTTGTTACGTGGGGAACAAAACTTTGCAAAAGAAAAGCGGGCCGGGGAGGCACTCCTTGGCTTTTTGCATGCTTTTGCAAAGCCGAGCCCCCCCCCCTCCACGCCAGAGCCTTGACGTGCCAGAGCGTTGACACTTGCCAAAGCTGGGTGGGGATGGGGGTGGCTTGTGCGCTGGGGGGGGGGGCGGGACTCCCCGGGAGGCGGGCCCTGTGGATGACAAGGAGGGTCAGCCAGTGCCTGGAACGCTACCCAAGCCTGCTGCCTCCTCCTCCTCCTCCTCCTCCTCCTTCTCCGCATTCTCACATTCGCCGCAGCAGCGCATAGCTCCCTCTGCTGAGATCTGCACCCGAAGCCTCTGCTCCCTTTCCAGGGAGGTGAGTATGCTGCGTATCCCTTGAAGCATGCTCCCCCCGGCCAGCCCATCGGTTGAAGCATGCCCCCCCCCCCCCGGCCAGCCCATCGGGAAAAACCTGGAGGGGGTCTTGCCGAAGCAGGGAAGCCAAGGTTGAGGGTGTCCCCGCGCAGAGCCTAGCCGTTCCCGGGGAAGTTGGTGCCTTGTGCTGTATGGGGGGGGGGGCTTCTGTGCGGTGCCTCTGCGGGGCTTCACCGCTTCTTGGAATGTGTCTCACCGGATGACTCATTGCTCTGACGGTGAAGACTGAGAATCAGGGCATTCAGGGCTCCGAGGCAGCCTTCCCCCCCCCTTGGCATTCCTTCCCCCCTCTTCCATCTCTCCGATCCTTTTTGCCTGTAGTTTAACTTCACGCCAGAGTGTTGATTTGGGGGGGGTGGTCATGCAGCAGGCTGCGGGGACAGCAAGTTGGGGGGGGTGGTCTCCGAGCTCAAAGCTGTTCCGTAAATCTTGCAGCCTTGCATGCCAGTTTGGGGGGGGGGTTGCCCCAGAGTTAGATGGGGATGGTGGTGATGGGGGGGGGGGGGTGTCTCGACTTATTTTCCAAACAAGTAATGGAAACTCACGCAGGAGAGAAGCAACCTGGAACGAAGGAGAAACTTCCTCAGAACGAGGGGAATTAACCTCGCCTCCAGAAGTTGTGGGTGCGCCCAACGCTGGAGGTTTTCTTTTTTTTTTAAGTAAAGACCCGACCAGCCACCTGTCTGGAATGGGGTAGGGTCTCCTGCTGGAGCAGAGGGGTTGGACTAGAAGACCGCCCGAGGTCCCTTCCAGCTTTATTCGGATGGATTTGGCTTTGCGACTAACCCCACCCCCACCCCGTTAATCCACCTCGCTGGCTGGGGAACTCTTTCCTGGCCTTCCTCGCCCCTCTGCGAGGGGGGGGGGGGAAACAGCTCCTGCTGGAAAGCTGGATCGGAGTTCAGCCCGGAGTCCCTTGTTAGTGGCTGGAAGCTCGGAGTCAGCCCTTGTCTCTTTAAAATAATTTTTTTTTAAAAAAAAAAAGGCAAGCTAGTCTCAAGAACCAGGAAGTGCTTTGATCCCAGGGAGGAGGGAGGGAGGGAAGCCGGGTGGGTGGGAGGGGGAGAGGCAGGGGGCGCGAAGGGGGAGGGGTCTCCATGCTTTACTGCTGCAGCAGCAGACCCGCAGCACTCCCATCAAAGTGGCAACGGGAGCCCTCCTGGGTTTACCCCCCCCCCTCTCTCCAGCCTGGCAGACTGCAGCAATAAGCCGGTCGCAGCTGGTTCGGCTCCAGGAGGTGGGTTGGAGATGAGGCGGGGGGGGGGCTTGCCCGGGTGACGAGGATCTGGTTCCCATTAGGGGCTGGATCGGTAGCCGGGGTTGGGTTGCAGGGCGCCCCCCCCCCCGCCGGGACGGCAAGCAAGGATGCTGGCTGGTGAATGCATGAGCTTCCCGGGGGCATCAAAGTCCCCCCCCCCCCCCCGCTGGTGCTCCTGCTGCACCTCGCCCTGCGTCCGCAGCTGGTCCTTTAACACTTTCCGTCTTTTCCTTTTGCTTCTCTCTGCTGCTGCTGCTGCTGGCGGAAGTTTCCGTGCCCGACGCTGGGATGGCTGTGCCCACGCTGCAGGGGAGCTGCCTCCTCCTATGGTAAGCAGGACGGCCGGTGTGGCAGACCATGGACTCACTGAGACGCGCAGCGGAGGTGTGAAAATGTCGAACGGCAACCGGGCCCTGGTGGTGGACTTTATTTCCTACAAGCTGTCGCAGCGGGGCCACAGCTGGAGCGCGATCGAGGGCGGCGGGGAGGACCGGACGGCGCTGGCCGGCGAGATGGGGGGCGTCCTGAACGGCAGCCCCTCTTGGCACCCCAGCCCCGGCCCCGTGGTCAACGGGGCGGCCGGCCACCCGAGCCTGCTGGAAGACCTGGACGAGGCCCCCCAGGCGGAAGTGAGGCAGACGCTGCGGGAAGCCGGGGACGAGTTCGAACTGCGCTACCGGCGAGCTTTCAGCGACCTGACCTCGCAGCTCCACATCACCCCCGGCACCGCCTACCAGAGCTTCGAGCAGGTGGTGAACGAACTTTTCCGCGATGGGGTGAACTGGGGGCGGATTGTGGCCTTTTTTTCCTTCGGCGGGGCGCTGTGCGTGGAGAGCGTCGACAAGGAGATGCAAGGCCTGGTGGAGCGGATCGCCACCTGGATGGCCACCTACCTGACGGAACACCTGGACCCCTGGATCCAAGATAACGGAGGCTGGGTAAGCCTTGGCGAAGGACCAGGACGGTGGCGGGTGGGACGGGGATGAGCGAGAGGGGTGCCCCCTTCCTTTCCCCCTATAAAATCAGCTGTGCCGTACAAGGGGATCAGCTGTGCCATACAGGTAGCCCTCGACTTAACCACAGTTCATTTAGTGACCGTTCCAAGTTACGACGGCACCAAAAAAAGAGACCCGGCACCGTTTTTCACACTTACGACCGTTGCAGCCTCCCCATAGTCACGTGATCAAAATTCACTTGGCAACTGACTTGTATTTACGATGGTTCCAGTGTCCCGGGGTTGTGTGCACCCCTTTTGCGATCTTTTGACGAGCAAAGTGACTTATGACCGTTTTTCACACGACCGTTGGTCACGTGATCAAAATTCGGACGCTTGGCCACCGTCTCGTATTTACGATGGTTGCGGCATCCCCTGGGGGGGGGCACACGATCTCCTTCGGCAACCTTCCGGCCAGCCAAGGAACCTGGATTCACTTAACGGCCGTGGGGCTCCCTTAACGATTGCGAGCGATTCGCTGACCGACGGTGGCCAAGAAAGCCGCAAAATGGCTCCCAACTCACTCCGTTGCTTGCTTTCCTAACCGCGGACATTCTGCTCTCAACTCACTTGGCCAGTGTCTCGCTTAGCAACGTAAATTTGGTAGCCAACTGTGGTGGTAAGTCGAAGACTACCTGTGTCTCTGGCAGCCCCCGATCCCCGGTGAGAGAGGGCCGGTCGCGGTGGTGTCGCCGTGTCTAGCGGCATCCTTTCTTTTGGCACGTCCTTTCTGGGAATTCCTGCCTTTTTACCCCCCCCCCCCCAAAAAGGTGGGGGAAGAATCTGTGCCCTTTGCATAAAATCCTCCACCTGGCATTTTTATCGGGGTACGCAGAAGTGGCCTGTGGGGTGGAGGGGGACCCCTTCCCCAAACCGCTTAATCGTTCAGTGACGAACCTCCGCCCGGATTTCCGATTTCCCTCGCCTGCTTTCCGCGCAAAGATCGCTGGGATCCATTGGGGAATGAAAAGGTGGGAGGGGTTATCTTGCCCTGGGGGCCGGCCCTAGGACCGCCCCCCCCTCCCCGGATCTTGTCCATTGGAACAGGATCAAAGGCGCGCGGCTGCCTCACCTTGTTTGACCTGGCAACCGCTGTGGAGGCGGAAAGAGGGAACTGTTGAACTTCGGTCTTGTGGCAGTGAGGGGAGAATGTTTGTAGCCCAAGGGTTGACCTGTGGGGTCCTGGGTGCTCTCTGAGCTGGGTGGTCTTCTTGCAGACCTTTCGTGACCCAACTTGGGAACATTATCAATGGGGAGGAGGAGGAGGAGGAGGAGAATTGTGGGGGTCCTGGGTGCTGTCTGAGCTTGCTTGCTTTCTTGCAGACCTTTCGTGACCCAACTAGGTAACATCATTGGCACTAGAAAGGAGGGGGCTTTGTGGAGAGAAGTTTGAGAGGAGGAGGAGGAGGAGGAGGAGGGGAGGGGGAGGAGGAAGGGGAGGAGGAGAAGTAGTTTGTGGGGTCCTTGGTGCTTTCTGAGCTAGATTCTTGCAGACCTTTCGTGACCCAAGTAGGGAACATCATTGGCACTAGTAAGGAAGGGGCTTTGTGGAGAGGAGTTGGAGGAGGAGGAAGGGGAGGAGGAGGAGAAATAGTTTGTGGGGTCCTGGGTGCTCTCTGAGCTAGGTTGTCTTCTTGCAAACCTTTCATGACCCAACTAGGGAACATCATGAGTGCCATCTCTGGTAACCCAACTTGTCGATGGAAACCCTGGCTTGTTCCCGGAACCTCAGGGCTTGTGAAGTTGCACGTTGGCTTGGAGACAGGTGTCGTCTGAGACTTGCAGGGCTTGAGGTTGCTCCCCGGGGGGGGGGGGGAAATACGTGACTTCCCTTTCCTCGGAAGCAAGTCCGTCGTGTGTTGCTGCTCCAGCGAGTAAGTCTGGTTACTCTGCTTGCGGGTACCTCAGAGGTCCAGGGGCTGAGTCACTGCCCTGCAGGCCTTGTGCACCACTCGGTTACGTGCAAAGTGGTGGTTGTGTCAAGTGTTTCTCAATGTCGGCCACTTGAAGAGAGGAGTGGACTTCAACTCCCAGAATCCCCCAGTCGGGATGCTACAACTTGGGCGTCCGTGCCAACATTGTCGCCAAGGTTCACACTTAACACCTATGTCGAGCATGTTGTGGGTTGTGCAGATGCATTTCGTTAAGTGATAAGAACCCCAATATTTATTTATTTATTTATTTATTAATAAAATTTATATGCCGCCCAATCCCTAAGGACTCAGGGCGGCGTACAAAATTAAAACAATAAATATAACAATAAAAATAAGTGCATTCATACAGCATGTCCCAATCGTATCCCGCCCCCTCCCCCCGGGGACATCAACCCCAGGCCTGCTGGAACAGGAGATAGTCCTTGACTCAACCACCGCAACGGAGGCCGGAACCTCCGTCGCTAAGCGAGACCTTCGCTAAGTAGAGCTTTGCCCCGTTTCACCCCTTTCCTTGCCCCGTGCATTGAGCGCATTGCGGCCGTTGTTAAATCAGGGACACCGTTGTGAAGTGGATCCTGCTCGCCCAGGGGTAGGCAACCTGGGCTCTTTTATGACTTGTGGACTTCAACTCCCAGAATTCCTGAGCCAGCCATGCTGAGGGGAAAGGGAGAGGTTTCCAAGCTGAGCCCTGCTGGCTCAGGAATTCTGGGAGTTGAAGTCCACGAGTCATAGGGGGGCCATAGTTCCCCCATGCTGGCTCAGGAATTCTGGGAGTTGAAGTGCACGAGTCATGAGGGGGCCATAGTTCCCCCATGCTGGCTCAGGAATTCTGGGAGTTGAAGTCCACAAGTTATAAAAGAGCCAAGGTTGCCTACCCCTGGGCTCGCCCCATCGACTTTGCTCGTCGGAAGGGTCCCAAAAACGGGGATGGCGTGACCCCCTCTGGGACACTCCGCCGCCATCGTAAAGACGAAGCAGTCGCCAAGGGTCCGAATGTCAATCAACGACTGCAACGGGTCATAGGTGTGGAAAAAAGGGTCCTAACTCCCTTTTTTTCCGCCCAGCACCGGCGTAACTTCGAACGGCCACTAAATGGACTGAGGACTACCTTTAATACAGGATGCAGATAGGGGATTCCCTCTGTGGGGCGGGGAAGGGCAAGGCTGGGCAGGAGGAGGTGAGAGGTAGGAAGAGCTTCTGGGGAGGGCTGGGGTCAGGTATGCCTGGCATGCAGTTGTCCCAGGAACACAGCCTGGGGTGTGTCTGGCCAGGTAAACCGCAGTCTGTTCCTCTTCCTCCTGGATAGCAGAAACAGAATTCATAGCCCCCCTCAATTGTATGAACATAGTTTTATCAACAATTTAAAAATACCTTAGGGAAAAACTTGTACGAAAATGCAAAACTTCGTGGAAAGAAGGAAGATAAAAGCTTTCTACAAATGTTTGCAAAAACTGTAAATATTAAGCGACATGACCTCATGTGTTTGCAAGTAAAAAGCTTGCCAACTAAATATCTTAGTTGGGTAAGCACATTGCTTCAAAATGCTATAGTTGTGTAAACTTTTCTTTTTTAAAAAAAAAAAGTCTTACCTTTGATGACTAGAATAGAATAGAATAGAATAGAATAGAATAGAATAGAATAGAATAGAATAGAATAGAGGAGAGCTGGAAGGGACCTTAGAGGTCTTCTAGTCCAGCCCCCTGCTCAAGCAGGAGAACCTATACCATCTCAGACAAGTGACTGTCTAGCGTCTTCTTAAAGCCCCCTTTGGTCTCTCTCTCTCTCTCTCTTTCTCTCTCTCTCTCTTCTCTCTCTCTTTCTTTCTTTCTCTCTCTTTCTCTCTTTCTTTCTCTCTTTCTCTTCTCTTTCTTTCTTCTTCTTTCTTTCTCTCTTTCTCTCTCTCTCTCTTCTTCTTTCTTTCTTTCTTTCTTTCTTTCTTTCTTTCTTTCTCTCTTTCTCTCTCTCTCTTTCTTTCTCTCTTTCTTTCTTTCCTTCTTTCTTTCTTTCTTTCTTTCTTTCTTTCTCTCTCTCTTTCTTCTGGTTCTCCCCCCCCCCCCAAACTCACCCTAACCTCCAGCTTCCGAGATTAATCCTGGACCCAGTGGAGATTTCCACTGTCGCTCTGGGTGACGACGGGGCCGTCTCCTGGAGACCGAGGCGATAATGTAATCTGATTTTGTCAACGAACTCCCTGGCGAGATTTAGATTAAATTGCCGGATGGAAAGTCACCACCGGCCCTTGCTTGTCAACGCGGGGGGGGGGGGAGGAAAAGGAAAAAAAAAACAATACAGAATAGCAGAGCTGGAAGGGACCTCGGAGGTCTTCTAGTCCAACCCCCTGCCTGAACGGGAGACCCTCTGCCATTCCAGACAAGTGTCTCTTTTGGAAAACCTGCAGGGATGGAGCAGCCACAACTTCTGGGGGCAGGTTGTTCCACTGGTGAATTGCCCTCAAGGCCAGGAAGGTCCTCCTTAGTTCTAGGTTGCTTCTCTCCTTGTCGAGGACTACCTGTAAACAGAGCTGGAAGGGACCTTGGAGGTCATCTAGTCCAACCCCCTGCTCAGGCAGGAGACCCTATACCATTTCAGACAGTCTCTTCTTAAAAACTTCCAGGGTTGGAGCATTCACCGCTTCTGGAGGCAGGTAGTTCCACTGGTTAATTGTCCTGACTGTCAGGAAGTTTCTCCTTAGTTCTAGGTTGCTTCTCTCTTTGGTTAGTTTCCATCCGTTGCTTCTTGTCCTGCCTTCAGGGGCTTTGGAGAATAGCTTGGAAGGGACCTTGGAGGTCATCTAGTCCAACCCCCTGCTCAGGCAGGAAACCCTATACCATTTCAGACAAATGACTGTCCAGTCTCTTCTTAAATACTTCCAGGGTTGGAGCATTAACAACTTCTGGAGGCAGGTTGTTCCACTGGTTAATTGTCCTCACTGTCAGGAAATTCCTCCTTAATTCCAGGTTGCTTCTCTCCTTGATGAGTTTCCATCTGTTGCTTCTTGTCCTGCCTTCAGGGGCTTTGGTGAATAGCTTGACTCCCTCTTCTTTGGGGCAGCCCCTGAGATACTGGACTGTTGCTATCATGTCACCCTTAGTCCTTTTCGTTAAACGGGACAATCCCAATTCCAGGAACTTGAGGATTTAACAGAATAAGAGTTGGAAGGGACCTTGGAGGTCTTCTAGTCCAACCCCCTGCTCCAGCAGGAGACCCTATACCATTTCAGACAAATGGCCGTCCAATCCCCTCTTAAAAACCTCCAGTATTGAGGCACCCACAACTTCTGGTGGCAAGCCGTTCCGCGGATCGTTCTCACGGATAGGAAATTTCTCCTTATTTCTATGTTGCTTTTCTCCTTGATGAGTTTCCCTCCGTTGCTTCTTGTCCTGCCTTCAGGCGCTTTGGAGAATAGGTGGACCCCCCGCCTTCTCTCTGTCACCCCTGGCCCTTTTCTTCGATAGACTAGACCAGGGGTAGGCAACCTTGGCTCTTTTATGACTTGTGGACTTCAAATCCCTGAATTCCTGAGCCAGCATGGGGGAACTATGGCCCCCTCATGACTCGTGGACTTCAACTCCCAGAATTCCTCAGCCAGCATGGGGGAACTATGCCCCCCTCATGACTCATGGACTTCAACTCCCAGAATTCCTCAGCCAGCATGGAGGAACTACGGCCCCCTCATGACTCGTGGACTTCAACTCCCAGAATTCCGGAGCCAGCCATGCTGAGGGGAAAGGGAGAGTTTCCAAGCTGAGCCAGGCTGGCTCAGGAATTCTGGGAGTTGAAGTCCACGAGTCATAAAAGAGCCAAGGTTGCCTGCCCCTGGACTAGACGTACTTAGTTCTTGCAACCGTTCGCCCCTGTCCTTTGGGGGGCAGGCACAGTTCCATAGTGACACCCCCTCTTTTCATTTCTCTTTGTCTGCTCTGGGCTGGACCATCTCTTCTCTTCTCTTTGGCTTAAAGGCAGGAGGCAGTTCTGCTCAGATCGGTGCCTGGCAGAAAGGCAGAAAAACCTTGCCATTTTCACAGCTCCTTGGGGAGATTTTGAAATAGTTCCCTGCATATTAAACAATCTGAGACTTGCGTTCCACTTTTTCTACAAAATGCTCCAGCCAGTTCGATGGTCTGGGCAGACTATGTGCCGCAAAGGCCCCCCCCCCTTTTTTTCTGCTTGCAATGACCACGTAAAGGGATGCTCTAATCCCGGGGTCTTCAAACTTGGCCCTTTTAGGACTTGTGGACTTCAACTCCCAGAATTCCTCAGCCAGGCACGCTTTTGGGAGTTGAAATCCACAAGTCATAAAGGGGCCAGGTTTGAAGACCCTTGCTCTAATCCAACTGGAAGGAAGGAAGGGGAAAGGAAAGGAAAAAAGGAAGGAAAGAAAAAGAAAGAAGGAAGAAAGAAAGAAAGAAAGAGAGAGAGAGAGAGAGAAAGAAAGAAAGACTGCTAGCTGGAGAATTTTGGGAGTTGAAACCCACAAGTCATAAAAAGGCCAAGTTTGAAGACTCTTGCTCTAATCCAACTTCTAAGAAGGAAGGAAGGAAGGAATTTAGGAAGGAAGGAAGGAAAGAAGGAAGGAAGGAAGGAAGGAAGGAAGGAAGGAGAAAGAAAGGGAAAGGGAAAGAAAAAGAAGAAAGAAAGAAAGAAAGGGAAAGAAAAAGAAGAAAGAAAGAAAGAAAGAAAGAAAGAAAGAAAGAAAGAAAGAAAGAAAGAAAGAAAGAAAGAAAGCAAGCTGGGGAATTCTGGGAGTTGAAACCAAGGCCAAGTTTAAAGGCCCTTGCTCTAATCCAACTTCTAGGAAGGAAGCAAGGAAAGAAGGAAGGAAGGAAGGAAGGAAGGAAGGAAGGAAGGAGAAGGAAAGAAAGAAAGAAAGAAAGAAAGAAAGAAAGAAAGAAAGAAAGAAAGAAAGAAAGAAAGAAAGAAAGAAAGCTGGGGAATTCTGGGAGTTGAAGAGTGCACCTCTCAATGCTTAAGCCTGCCACCCTCCCATCTTGGAAATTCTCATTATTTGGGTATCTCCAAAGCATTGAGTTGGAGAAGAAAAACAGGGCAATTCCTTGCTGAGGAATTGCACAGCCCAATATCAAAAGACTGACGTCAGGAAACTTGGCTTCCTTTCACAACTCCCCTGCAATTCTAGATTTTTTTTTTGACTCAACTTTGTTTTAAAACAACAACAACAACAATAACAAAGAGACTGAACAAGCAAACGCTGAACATGAAAAGAACATCAGGGTTTTCCAAAGCCCTCCTAAAACAGGAGTACTTACCATTGTAAAACTACAAAATTAATAATATATATATATTGTTAATATATATATATTTATATATATATAAAAACAGGAATAATCTCCCACCCCAACAAATATACAGGGTCTACCTCAAGTCACACACCTCATGGGCCAATCATAATCTGTTTTACTAAAAAAAAATTTCTGAAAAAGAGAAAGTTATTGGCCAGGTGTGAAATGTATAAGGAATGGTTTAGAACCAGGGTCTTCAAACTTGGCCACTTTAAGACTTGTGGACTTCACTGAGGGCTGGCTGAGGCATTCTGGGAGTTGAAGTCCACAAGTCTTTACGTGGCCAAGTTTGAAGACCCCTGGTTTAGAAGAAAGATGTTCAAACATTTGACCCAGTTTAGACAATAAATTGTCAGCTTGGAGCACACCCAGGACATTACCACATTTGTACTTTTATGGAGTCACAAGTTTAGGAATCTATTTTTAGTAAAAAAAAAAAATAATAATAATTAGTAGGGAAGTTGAACTCAGCTCCTAGTGTTTCTTTTCTTTCACTTTCTTTCTTTCTCTCTTTTTCTTTCTTCCTGTCTTCTTTTTCAGTCTTTCACTTTTCTTTCTCTTTCTTTATCCCCTTCTTTCTTTTCTTTCTTTCTTTGCCACCTTGATTATTTTTAATAAGAAACTCAAGGCAGCAAACATAGCTCATATTCCTTCCACCTCCTGCTTTTCCTAAACAATCACCCTGTGAGGTGGGTTGAGCTGAGAGAGAGGGAGGTTGGCCCAAAGTCACCTAGCTGGTTTTCATGCCTAAAATGGGACTAGAACTCACATTCTCCTAGTGATTGGCCCAAAGTCACCTTGCTGGTTTTCATGGCTAAGGCGAGACTAGAACTCACCGTCTCCTGGCGATTGGCCCAAAGTCATCCAGCTGGTTTTCATGGCTAAGGCATGACTAAAACTCACCACCACCTGGTTTCTTGCCTGGAGCCACACTGGCGCTCTTGGCAGTGGGATCAAAGTATCTTACCTCCTTCTGAGATTTTGGATTCGGCATTCCAGCCTGCCGCAGCACTGCTCTGTAGAGGTCTCCCCTCCAAGTTCTAACCGGGCAAAAACCTACTTAGCTTCAGTGCCCAGGTCAGGTCAGTGAGACCAGCATTCAGCATTTAGCTCCTGAAGTATATCTATCTACATGGAGATCAGCTGTTAGCAATAGCTTTGCCGACCATCCTAAAAACAGGACAACTTTTAAAAATAAAACAAAGCAGTCTCCAAGATTTCTTTGTGCTCTGGTTAATTTCCTCTCCCCCCCCCTTCCTCCTCAAGCGATTAATCTTTCACTCCCAGGTAGGCTGGGCGACCTGTATACGTTGTGTTTGCGCGGACACACCTAGTTATTTGGAAAATCTGCCTCTTTCACCTGCCTGCGGGCTCCACCTGTTCATTTAGCAAGGCCCAGCTGGGACCGTCTACTAAAATAAGCCTCATCACGGTGAAGAGGTTTCTCTCCACCTGCCAGCAATTCTCTGGAGCTCCGTTCCACCTGAGCTACACCTGACTAATCAAAAGGTGCTGAAAATGCTCCTTTCCTCCCACCAGCCTTTGTGGAGCCAGTTTTAAGGTCTTCGTTCTCGGTACCCGAACGCTGTGCGAGGTGTTCGCGGCAGTCCATCAGGCGGTTGACAGCGAGAACTAAATTGATTTCTCCCGTCATTGTCTCTTATCTGTGGTTAAAAAAAAAAAAAGCTAAAGGGAATTCAGTTCAGAATACAGCTGGAAGGGACCTTGGAGGTCATCTAGTCCAACCCCTGCTCAAGCAGGAGACCCTATGTCAGTGGTGGCAAACCTATGGCACGGGTGCCAGAGGCGGCACTCGGAGCCCTGTCTGTGGGCACACGCACCTCTCCCCAGCCCGCCTCCTCCCATGGCCCCCTCCTCACCAGCAGCCCCCCCCGGAGGAGCGTCGCCCCTGGGCGCGACCCACGCGAAGCAGCGCAATCAAGGACGTGGTAGCTGGGCAGAGGGGACAAGACTCTACCCTTGCGCCCCGTCGTGCGCAGATGTTGCTGCGGGGCATGGGCGGATGGTGTGGCCGCCATGGCGCTGCTGGGCTACCTGGGTGATCTGTGGTGGGCCGTGGAGGTGGTGGGTGGCCCAGTGGGCAGGGCGGAGCAGGGACAGGGGTGGAGGGGCGGTTTTTGGGCACGCGGTCTCTAAAAGGTTCGCCATCACTGCCCTATGGTCATCTCAGACAAGTGACTGTCTAGTCGTCTCTTCTTAAAAATCTCCAGGGATAGAGCGCCCTCCATTTCTGGTGGCAAGTTGTTCCGCTGGTTAATTGTTCTCAATGTCAGGAAGTTTCTCCTTAATTCCAGGTTGCTTCTCTCCTTGATGAGTTTCCATCCGTTGTTTCTTGTCTTCCCTTCCGATGCTTTGGAAAATAAGTTGACCCCCCCTTCTTTGGGGCAGCCCCTCAAATCCTGGAAAACGGCTATCCTGTCTCTCCCCCCCCCCCAGTCCTTCTTTTCTCTAGACTAGCCAAAGCCAAATCCTGCAAACCTATGTTTTTGTGCCCGGCCTTTACTCATCTTAGTTGCTCTTCTCTGCCCTTTTTCCAAAGTCTCGACGTCTTCTCTCTTTTTTTTGTAACGCAGTGACCAAAACTAGACACAGTATTCCAGGTGGGGCTTTTTTACTAAGGCTTTGCAAAGCGGTGTTAGCCCTTCACGTGATTTGATTTGATTTTGCGCCTCTGTTTGTACAAGCGAGGTTTGCAGTTGCAAAGGTTTGAAACAGGGACGAAGTTTGAAGATGGAGGTGAATAGCAGAGACATCACCCTGCCAACAAAAGTGCGTATAGTCCAGGCCATGGTTTTCTCAGTTGCAATGTACGGCTGTGAAAGTTGGACCATAAGAAAGGCCGAGCGCCAAAGAATGGAGGCCTTTGAACTCTGGTGCTGGAGAAGACTCCTGCGAGTCCCCTGGACTGCAAGGCGATCCAACCGGTCAGTCCTGGAGGAGATCAACCCCGACTGCTCTTTAGAAGGCCAGATCCTGAAGTGGAAACTCAAGTCCTTTGGCCACCTAATGAGAAGGAAGGACTCCCTGGAGAAGAGCCTGATGCTGGGAAAGATGGAGGGCGAGAGAAGAAGGCGACGACAGAGAATCAGATGGCTGGATGGAGTCACTGAAGCAGTAGGAGTGAGCTTCAATGGACTCCAGAAGATGGTAGAAGACAGGAAGGCCTGGAGGAACGTTATCCATGGGGTCGCGATGGGTCGGACACGACTTCGCAATTAACAACAACTATGCCAACAACTATAAAGAGTTTGGCGTGCCTCAAAAGTCCCGTTGTGGGTTGCGGCCCATTGTTTCCTTCGGCCAGGAAGGGGTGGGTTCGGGTTTTTGGCTCTGGACCTTCCCTGTGGATTGCTGGAGATGGATTCCTGCTCTTCCCAAGAGGAGCTGGTTAGTCAGCTCTCCTTAGAATCCACAGCTCCCTCGAAATGGGTCTGTTTCCGATTTCACCCTTTTATTTCATTTTTTTTTTTTTTTTGTACAGTCACACCAAGGGTGGGCAACTCTGGCTTCTTTTAAGATCTATGGACTTCCAACTCCCATGGCCAGTTCAGGAATTCTGGGAGTTGAAGTCCAGGGGTCAAGGAGGAGCCAGAATTGCACATTCCTGAGTTACACCCTTCCTGGCAGGGCCCAGAAAAGCTGGAATGGCGAGGGCAGGGACAGCACAGATCTGAATGTCTCTTTTTACGAGGAATTCAAGGCGGTGGACACAGCCAACACATCCTCCTCCTCCTCCTATTTTCCCCACGACGACAACCCTGTGAGATGGATAGGGCTGAGAGCGCGTGATTGGCCAGTCCCCCAACCAGCTTTCTTACCCAAGGCAGGACTAAATGCACTGTCTCCTGGCAATTGGCCCAGTCATCCACTGGCTTTCATGCTTAAGGCCAGACTAGAACTCACCGTCTCCTGGCGATTGGCCCAAAGTCACCCAGCCGGCTTTCCTGGCTAAGACAGGACTAGAACTCACCGTCTTCTGGCGATTGGCCCAAAGTCACCCAGCCAGCTTTCCCGGCTAAGGCGGAACTAGAACTCACCATCTCCTGGTGATTGGCTGGCTTTCCTGGCTAAGGCGGAACTAGAACTCATTGTCTCCTGGCGATTGGCCCAAAGTCAGCCAGCTGGCTCTCCTGGTTAAGGTGATTGGGTCAATCACCGTCTCCTGGTGATTGACCCAAAGTCACCCAGCTGGCTTTCCTGGCTAAGGCGGAACTAGAACTCATCGTCTCCTAGTGATTGGCCCAAAGTCACCCAGCCGGCTTTCCTGGCTAGGGCGGAACTAGAACTCACCGTCTCCTGCCGATTGGCCCAAAGTCACCCAACTGACTTTCATGCCTAAGGCGAGACTAGAACTCACCATCTCCTGACGATAGCCCCAAAGCCAGCCAGGCGGCTTTCCTGGCAAAGGCGGAACTAGAACTCACCGTCTCCTGGTGATTGGCCCAAGGTCATCCAGCCGGCTTCCATGCCTAAGGCGGGACTAGAAGTCACCGTCTCCTGGCGATTGGCCCAAAGTCAGCCAGCTGGCTCTCCTGGTTAAGGTGATTGGGTCAATCACCATCTCCTGGCGATTGACCCAAAGTTACCTAGCCGGCTTTCCTGGCTAAGGTGCAACTAGAACTCACTGTCTCCTTGCGATTGGCCCAAAGTCAGCCAGCCAGCTTTCCTGTCTAAGGCGAGGCTAGAACTCACTGTCTCTGGTGATTGACCCAAAGTCACCCAGCCAGCTTTCCTTGCTAAGGTGCAACTAGGACTCACCGTCTCCTGGCGATTGGCCCATAGTCAGCCAGCCGGCTTTCCTGGCTAAGGTGATTGGATCAATCACCGTCTCCTGGCGATTGACCCAAAGTCATCCAGCCAGCTTTCTTGGCTGAGGCGAGACTAGAACTCACCGTCTCCTGGCGATTGGCCCAAAGTCCGCCAGCCGGCTTTCCCGCCGTGGAGAGGAGGGGCTGCTTCCCCTGCCTGCTCCGGTTGCCGACCCAGCCCTGGGTTGCAAGCCCACCCCCCAGCCCCCTTTTGGCTTGGGATCAGCCCTCCCTGGAGGCCCAAGGAAGAACCTTGGCCTGGCCCTCTCGCACAATGCCGCCGCGGTGGGCGGGGCGGGGTTGCCAAGAAAGAGAGCTACCAGGAGGCCTGCGTGTTCTGGCAGGCCTGTCCCTGGCAGAGAGCAGCCTGGCCTGCGTTCTCTGGAGCCACCCTGGCTTTCGAGGCTCCGGGAGGGGGAGGCACGGGGAGGGGGAGGCACGGAGGAGACGTGGGAGGACACGTTGGCTTGGAAGAGGTGTCCCTTCTTGCTCTCCGGAGTCGTCCGAGGGTTTGCCACGGAGGGGAGGGGGTGTCAGAGAGCCGGTGGTCCAAGGATAGTTTGGGTGGGCGGGTCTGCTTCGGGCCCTGTTGGGAAGGCAGCGGTGGTCCTCTTCTCTTTCTCCCCCCCCTCTTCCTCCTTCTTCTCTTCCCCTTCACCACCACCTCCTCCTCCTTCTCATCTCCTCCTCCTTCCATTCTTTTCATTCTTCTTCTCTCCTTCTACTGCTCTCCTCCTCCTCCTCTTCTTATTCCATTCCGTTCTTCTCTTCTCTTCCCCTCCTTCTCTTTGTCTGCTTCTCCTGGCTCTTCTTCCTTTCTGCTTTCTTCTCTCCTGCTTCCCTCTTCCTCCTCCTCCCGTTCTCCTCCTCCTCCTTGTTCTTCTTCCATTCTTCTCCTCTCCTTTTACTGCTCTCCTCCTCTTTATGCCATTCTTCTCTTCTTCTCCCCTTCTCCTTCTTCTCTTCGCCTGCTTGTTTCCCTTCTTCTTTTTTGTTCTCTCCTGCTTCCCTCTTCTTCCTCCTCCCGTTCTCCTCCTCCTCCTCCTTCTTCCATTCTTCTTCTCTCCTTTTACTGCTCTCCTCCTCTTTATGCCATTCTTCTCTTCTTCTCCCCTTCTCCTTCTTTTTGCCTGCTTGTTTCCCTTCTTCTTTCTTCTCTCCTGCTTCCCTCTTCCTCCTCCTCCCGTTCTTCTCCTCCTCCTTGTTCTTCTTCCATTCTTCTTCTCTCCTTTTACTGCTCTCCTCCTCTTTATGCCATTCTTCTCTTCTTCTCCCCTTCTCCTTCTTCTCTTCGCCTGCTTGTTTCCCTTCTTCTTTTTTGTTCTCTCCTGCTTCCCTCTTCTTCCTCCTCCCGTTCTCCTCCTCCTCCTCCTTCTTCCATTCTTCTTCTCTCCTTTTACTGCTCTCCTCCTCTTTATGCCATTCTTCTCTTCTTCTCCCCTTCTCCTTCTTTTTGCCTGCTTGTTTCCCTTCTTCTTTCTTCTCTCCTGCTTCCCTCTTCCTCCTCCTCCCGTTCTTCTCCTCCTCCTTGTTCTTCTTCCATTCTTCTCCTCTCCTTTTACTGCTCTCCTCCTCTTTATGCCATTCTTCTCTTCTTCTCCCCTTCTCCTTCTTTTTGCCTGCTTGTTTCCCTTCTTCTTTCTTCTCTCCTGCTTCCCTCTTCCTCCTCCTCCCGTTCTTCTCCTCCTCCTTGTTCTTCTTCCATTCTTCTCCTCTCCTTTTACTGCTCTCCTCCTCTTTATGCCATTCTTCTCTTCTTCTCCCCTTCTCCTTCTTTTTGCCTGCTTGTTTCCCTTCTTCTTTCTTCTCTCCTGCTTCCCTCTTCCTCCTCCTCCCGTTCTTCTCCTTCTTCCATTCTTCTTCTCTCCCTCTACTGCTATCCTCCTCCTCATCATCTTATTCCATTCCATTCTTCTCTTCTCTTTCTCTTTTCTCCTACTTCTACTCCCCCCCCCCCCTCCTCCTCTTGGAGACATCTCACAGACAAGTAACTAGGACACACACACACACATCCGCGTACAAACCTGAGTTTGGGGCTATGGCAGAAGAATCCAATTGCCCTTTGCTGCAGCCCAGCCAGGCTGCCTCTTCTGTACTGCTGGTGGGGGGGGGGGGCTGAGACTGCCACAGCAATGCCTAGGTCAGAGGTCCCCAACCTTTGGGGCACCAGGGACCCTTCTGTGTAGAAAGGTTTTTCCGGGGACCGGAGGGGGGGTGTGGTTTTGTGTGCTGCCTGCATCCCAAGGATGGGGCTTTGCTTGTTTGTGCGGCCCGGTTGCTGGCGTGCCACAGCCCGGTACGGGTCCATGGACCGGGGGTCGGGATTGGGGACCTCTGACCTAGGTGGAGCAACTGGAGGGTCCGTGTAACCCAGTGGTTCTCAACCTTTTTAATGCCATGACCCCCAACCGGTCATAAGTCAAGGACTACTCAACCGGTCATAAGTCGAGGACTAGCCAACTGGTGCAGCACCGTTTGCAGAATGGGACTTTTGGCGGGCTCAGCAGGGCAGAGACAGCCTGGACAATTCCTATTGGCTTTGGAAAGCCCATAGAATTAGACTCTATTCAAGAGAGTCTATTCTATTGGCTTTCAAAAGCCAATAGAATAAAAGGGAGGAGCACAGCTAAGGAAAAGGGGGGGGAAAAATGGCGGACTGCGTTGTTTGGCGACCCCCGTGAAATGGTCGTTCGACCCCAAATGGGGTCCCGACCCACAGGTTGAGAACCCCTGTAACCCCTAAAAGCCAGCGAGGTGTTCCGGCCAGCGCTGGAGAGGGCAGGCAATTTGCCCTTTTCAATATTAAACAGATACCCGCCATTGCGTTGAATCGGGTGCTGCGATTAAAACTCAGCACAGCTTTCGGTAAGGCTGGGTCAGACTGCCTCTCGGGCAAGGAGGCCAGCCTCTTTGTCTCATGCACTTGGAATGTGAGAAGGTATGATAGGTGTGTCTGTGTGAACTCGACTGCACAAATGTCTGGCTAGATGCCTTTTCCAACGCCTCCACCTTCCCAGGAAGCCCTGAGCCCCCCCCCCCACCTCCGGGCGGGCGTTGAGGAATAGCCCGCCTGATTGAAGCTGGCATCCGAACCACGGCTCGACTGCCCAGCATGTCCATCAGAGAAGAAGGATCCATGCCGCGGCTGGTGTGTGTCAGGCGTGGCGTTGCCCGCCTGGCATGTGATCCGGGCGAGCCTGCGTTGCACTGGGATAAAATGTGACTTGTCTGACAAGGCCCACCTCTGACGCGAGGGCACTCCCAGCTCTGCAAGGCAAAATAAGCCGGGGTTTTTTTTTCCATCACCCTGTAAAACTCGAGAGACAGATCGTTCCTAACAACAGCTTACAACATAGAGTCATCGGGTTGGAAGGGACCTTGGAGGTCATCTAGTCCAACCCCCTGCTCAGGCAGGAAACCTATACCAGTGTTTCTCAACCTTGACAATTTTAAGGCATGTGGACTTCAACTCCCAGAATTCCACAGCCAGCTGGCTGGGGAATTCTGGGAGTTGAAGTCCACATGCCTTAAAATTGTCAAGGTTGAGAAACACTGCCCTGTACCATTTCAGACAAATGGCTGTCCAGTCTCTTCTTAAAAACTTCCAGTGTTGGAGCATTCACCGCTTCTGGAGGCAGGTAGTTCCACTGGTTAATTGTTCTAACCGTCAGGAAATTTACTCCTTAGTTCCAGGTTGCTTCTCTCCTTGGTTAGTTTCCATCCGTTGCTTCTTGTCCTGCCTTCAAGCGCTTTGGAGAAGAGCTTGACTCCCCCTTCTTTGGGGCAGCCCCTGAGATATTGGAATACTGCTATCATGTCCCCCCTGGTCCTTCTCTTCATTAAACTAGACATACCCAATTCCAGCAACCGTTCCTTATATGTTTCAGCCTCCAGTCCCCTGATCATCTTTGTTTCTCTTCTCTGCACTCTTTCTAGAGTCTCAACATCTTTTTTTACATTGTGGTGACCAAAACTGGATGCAGGATTCCAAGTGTGGCCTTACCAAGGCCTTGTAAAGTGGTATTAATCTTGTCCTGCCTTCAAGCGCTTTGGAGAAGAGCTTGACTCCCTCTTCTTTCGGGCAGCCCCTGAGATATTGGAAGACTGCCATGTCCCCCCCCCCTCGTCCTTCTCTTCATTAAACTAGACATACCCCATTCCTGCAATTGTTCTTCTGATATTTTTTAGCCTCCGGTCCCCTGATTTTCTTTGTTGCTTTTCTCTGCCCACTTTCTAGAGTCTTAAGCACCCTGGTTCTAATTTCACTGCAATATTAAATGTCTATTTTTTCCTTTTTGTTGGCTGCACTCATATTTTTAGCCCGATTGTGCCTAAAATATCAGAAGAACAATTGCAGGAATTGGGAATGTCTAGTCTAGTGAAAAGAAGGACCAGGGGTGACATGATATCAGTCTTCCTCTATCTCAGGGGCTGCCCCAAAGAAGAGGGAGTCAAGCTATTCTCCAAAGCGCCTGAAGGCAGGACAAGAAGCAATGGATGGAAACTAATCAAGGAGAGAAGCAACCTGGAACTAAGGAGAAACTTCCTGACAGTTAGAATAATTAACCAGTGGAACAACCTGCCTCCAGAAGTTGTGGGTGCTCCAACACTGGACAGCCATTTCTCCAGAATGGTATAAAGTCTCCTGCCTGAACAGGGGGTTGGAATAATGATGATGATGATGATGTTAGAAGGGACCTTGGAGGTCATCTAGTCCAACCCCTGCTCAGGCAGGAAACCCTATACCATTTCAGACAAATGGCTGTCCAGTCTTTTCTTAAAAACCTCCAGACTAGATGACCTCCAAGGTTCCTTCCAAGCTCTGTTATTCTCTTTTGTCCTTTTTTCCAAAGAACCTGAGGGCAGGACAAGAAGCAATGGGTGGGAGCTCATTAAACAGAGATCCAATCTGGAAATAAAGAGGAATTCCTTGATTTTTAATCAGTAGACATTTTTCATCCATCTTCCAAAAGCTGTAAGTGCTGCTGGTTTTTAAGAAGAGACCGGACAGCCATTTCTCTGGAACGGTATAGGGCAGGGGTAGGCAACCTTGGCTCTTTTATGACTGGTGGACTTCAACTCCCAGAATTCCTGAGCCAGCATGGGGGAACTATGGCCCCCCCATGACTCGTGGACTTCAACTCCCAGAATTCCTGGGCCAGCATGGGGGAACTATGGCCCCCTTATGACTGGTGGACTCCAACTCCCAGAATTCCTAAGCCAGCATGGGTGAACTATGGCCCCCTCATGACTGGTGGACTCCAACTCCCAGAATTCCTAAGCCAGCATGGGTGAACTACGGCCCCCTCATGACTCGTGGACTTCAACTCCCAGAATTCCTGAGCCAGCATGGGGGAACTACGGCCCCTTCATGACTCGTGGACTTCAACTCCCAGAATTCCTGAGCCAGCATGGGGGAACTACGGTCCCCCCCATCACTCATGGACTTCAACTCCCAGAATTCCTGAGCCAGCATGGGGGAACTACGGTCCCCCCCATCACTCATGGACTTCAACTCCCAGAATTCCTGAGCCAGCATGGGGGAACTACGGCCCCCTCATGACTCGTGGACTTCAATTCCCAGAATTCCTGAGCCAGCATGGGGGAACTATGGCCCCCCCATGACTCGTGGACTTCAACTCCCAGAATTCCTGAGCCAGCATGGGGGAACTATGGTCCCCTCATGACTGGTGGACTTCAACTCCCAGAATTCCTGAGCCAGCCATGCTGAGGGCAAAGGGAAAGGTTTCCAAGCTGAGCCATGCTGGCTCAGGAATTCTGAGAGTTGAAGTCCCCAAGTCATAAAAGAGCCATAGTTCCCCCATGCTGGCTCAGGAATTCTGGGAGTTGAAGTCCACGAGTCATGAAGGGGCCATAGTTCCCCCATGCTGGCTCAGGAATTCTGGGAGTTGAAGTCCACGAGTCATGAAGGGGCCATAGTTCCCCCATGCTGGCTCAGGAATTCTGGGAGTTGAAGTCCACGAGTCATGAAGGGGCCATAGTTCCCCCATGCTGGCTCAGGAATTCTGGGAGTTGAAGTCCACGAGTCATAAAAGAGCCCAGGTTGCCTACCCCCGCTATAGGGTCTCCTGCCTGAGCAGGGGGTTGGACTAGATGACCTCCAAGCTCCCTTCCAACTCGGTTATTCTGTACAAATGGCAGTCAGCCAGGAGCTTGGCTTCCCAGGAAGACCCCGTAGCTTCCCAGCGCCCGACGCAGACCCCGAGCTTCCAGCCGCAAGTAGCCCCTGCATGTGGTGCAGGGGGGGGGGGGCAGGAGGAGGCCTGGCTCTCTACTCAGGCTGGCGGCCGGCTAAGCCGATTCGGAAGTGGGAGGGGCTTCTGCGGAGCTTTTCAGGAAATGCCAATGGAATGACTTCCCTCCCCTCATTTCCTCTCCTAGGCTGCATTCCTGGCGCAGAGAATGCGATGGAAAAAAAAAAAGCCCTTTGCAGCCTTTAGACTTTTCTTCTTCTTTCCCCCCCCCCTTTTTTTTTTTGCTTGGCTTTTGGTTTTTGTTGGAGAGGGTGACTCCTACGTCCAGGGGAGGGGAGGGAACAGGGGGTGGTGTGTGTGGGTGTGTGTGTGTGCGTGTGCTGGCAGACACTTATGAATCTTATTTCTGAATTTAGAGGACATTCAGGGGTCGGGGGGGGGTCTCCTTCTGGCGCTGCTGTCTAACGTTAAGTGAAGTTTTGTGACTTGGCTGAAGGCCGTTTTTTTTTTTTTTTTTTTTTTTTTTTTTTTTTTTTTTTTTGCGGTTCACATGGTGCCGAGGACAGAAAAACAGACTTGGAAGGGACCCTGGAGATCATCTAGTCCAATGCACACAAACACACACACACACACACACACACACACACACACACGCTCGAACAGGAGACTCTGTATAATTCTGGACAAACGGCTGCCCAGTCTCTTCTTAGAAGGCTCCAGTGACAGAGCATCCACAGCTTCTGGAGGCAGGTGGTTCCACTGGCTGATGGTGGCAGCCCTTCAGATATGGGAAGGCTGCAATGATGTCAGCCTTGGCCTTTCTTTTCGCTAGACTAGACAGGCCCAGTTCCTGCAACTGTTCATCGTATCATTTAGCCTCCAGATCCCTGACCATCTCTGTAGTGACAGTGTAGTGTTTTGTACAGAATAGAATGGAATGCGATGCAATGCAGTTAGAAATAAGAATAGAATAGAATTAGAAATAAGAATGGAATGGAGAGTGGAGTGGAGTGGAGTGGAATGGAATAGAAATAATGGAATGGAATGGAATAGAATAGAATTGAATTAGAAATAAGAATAGAAATAGGAATAGGAATGGAGTGGAGTAGAACAGAATAGAATAGAATTAGAAATAATAATGGAGTAGAGTAGAATAGAATAGAATAGAATAGAATAGAATAGAAAATATGGAATTGAATGGAATAGAAAGAATGGAATGGAATGGAATAGAAAATATGGAATGCAATGGAATAGAATAGAATAGAAAATATGGAATGGAATAGAATAAATAGCATAGAATAGAATAGAATAGAACAGAACAGAACAGAATAGAATAGAATAGAATAGAATAGAAAATATGGAATGGAATGGAATAAATAGAATAGAATAGAATAGAATAGAATAGAAAATATGGAATGGAATAAATAGAATAGAATAGAATAGAATAGAAAATATGGAATGGAATGGAATAAATAGAATAGAATAATATAGAATAGAATAGAATAGAATAGAATAGAATAGAATAGAATAGAATAGAATAGAATCTGGAAGGGACCTTGAAGGTCTTCTAGTCCAACCCAGTGGCCCAAGGCAGGGGACCTTTTATCAAGTCAGACAAATGCCTGAACAATCCCTTCTTTTAAAATTCTAGTGATGGAACCGTGAGAAAGTTCCTAACAGGGAGAACAATTAACCAGCGGAACCGCTTGCCTTTGGAACACGGGTGTCACACTCGCAAAGTCACGTGACCTGTCGCAACGTATCGCGACTTTTTCCCCATTGCCGGCAATGGGGTGGGTGCGGTTTTGGCGTGACGCATCCGGCAGTTTGATACCCCTGCTTTAGAAATTGGAGTTCCTTCATCACTGGAAGCTTTTACGAAGAGACTGGACTTGTCTGAAATGGTGTAGGGCGGAGGTCCCCAGCCATTTGGGCACCAGGGACCGCTTACATGGAGAGAAGTTTTTCCGCAGACTGGAGGGTGCGTGGTTTTGTGTGCTGCCTGCATCCCGTGGATGGAGCTTTGCTTGTTTGTGCGGTCCGATTGCTGGCATGCTGCAGCCCGGTACCGGTCCATGGACCAGGGGTTGGGGACCCCTGGTATAGGGTCTGCTGCTAGAGCAGGGGGTTAGACTAGAAGACCTCCACGGTCCCTTCCAGCTCTATTCTGTTCAAATTTCTGGAAACTAGCCATTCTACTCATTAATTGTAAGAATAGAATAGAATAGAATAGAATAGAATAGAATAGAATAGAATAGAATAGAAAATATGGAATAGAATGGAAGGCAAGGGAAGAGAAGAGAAGAGAAGAGAAGAGAAGAGAAGAGAAGAGAAGAGAAGAGAAGAGAAGAGAGAAATAGAAAAAAGGAATAGAATAGAATAGAAAATATGGAATAGAAGGGAAGGGAAGAGAAGAGAAGAGAAGAGAAGAGAAGAGAAGAGAAGAGAAGAGAAGAGAAGAGAGAAATAGAAAAAAGGAATAGAATAGAATAGAAAATATGGAATAGAAGGGAAGGGAAGAGAAGAGAAGAGAGAGAGAAATAGAAAAAAGGAATAGAATAGAATAGAAAATATGGAATAGAAGGGAAGAGAAGAGAAGAGAGAGATAAATAGAAAAAAGGAATAGAATAGAATAGAAAATATGGAATAGAAGGGAAGGGAAGAGAAGAGAAGAGAAGAGAAGAGAAGAGAAGAGAGAAATAGAAAAAAGGAATAGAATAGAATAGAAAATATGGAATAGAAGGGAAGGGAAGAGAAGAGAAGAGAAGAGAGAGAGAAATAGAAAAAAGGAATAGAATAGAATAGAAAATATGGAATAGAAGGGAAGAGAAGAGAAGAGAAGAGAGAAATAGAAAAAAGGAATAGAATAGAATAGAAAATATGGAATAGAAGGGAAGGGAAGAGAAGAGAAGAGAAGAGAGAGAGAAATAGAAAAAAGGAATAGAATAGAATAGAAAATATGGAATAGAAGGGAAGAGAAGAGAAGAGAGAGAGAAATAGAAAAAAGGAATAGAATAGAATAGAAAATATGGAATAGAATGGAGGGGAAGAGAAGAGAAGAGAAGAGAAGAGAGAAATAGAAAAAAGGAATAGAATAGAATAGAAAATATGGAATAGAAGGGAAGAGAAGAGAAGAGAGAGAGAAATAGAAAAAAGGAATAGAATAGAATAGAAAATATGGAATAGAAGGGAAGGGAAGAGAAGAGAAGAGAGAAATAGAAAAAAGGAATAGAATAGAATAGAAAATATGGAATAGAAGGGAAGGGAAGAGAAGAGAAGAGAAGAGAGAGAGAAATAGAAAAAAGGAATAGAATAGAATAGAAAATATGGAATAGAAGGGAAGAGAAGAGAAGAGAAGAGAGAGAGAAATAGAAAAAAGGAATAGAATAGAATAGAAAATATGGAATAGAAGGGAAGAGAAGAGAAGAGAGAGAGAAATAGAAAAAAGGAATAGAATAGAATAGAAAATATGGAATAGAAGGGAAGAGAAGAGAAGAGAAGAGAGAGAGAAATAGAAAAAAGGAATAGAATAGAATAGAAAATATGGAATAGAAGGGAAGAGAAGAGAAGAGAAGAGAGAAATAGAAAAAAGGAATAGAATAGAAAATATGGAATAGAATGGAAGGCAAGGGAAGAGAAATAGAAAAAAGGAATAAAATAGAATAGAATATAGAATAGAAAAGAAAATATGGAATAGAAGGGAAGGGAAGAGAAGAGAAGAGAGAAATAGAAAAAAGGAATAGAATAGAATAGAATAATAAAATAATAAAATAGAATAACACAGTTGGAAGGGACCTTGGAGGTCTTCTAGTCCAACCTCTGGGCAGGAAACCCTGTACCCTTTAAGCCAAGCAGCTGTCCATTCTTTTCTTGAAGACCTCCAGTGTTGGATCACCCACAATTTCTGATGGCAAGCAGTTCCACTGGCTAATTGTTGTCACCATCACAAAATTCTTCCTTCGGCCTGTGATGGCTCTCTCCTTGATTAGCTCCCACCTGTCAGTCAAGCAGATCAATGTAAAAAACACGCCCCTATTGCTTCTCAAAGGCTGGTTCCAGACTGTTCCTCTTTGGCGGCACGAGTTCAGGTCCTCTGCTTCATTCAGAAAAGCTCAGGGTGGGTGCCTGGCACTCCAGCCCTGGCTCAGGGAAATGATGTAAGCCGTTATATAACAGGAATGCGGACGTGCTGGGGAAGCCCCCGTGGTGGAGGGAGGGGTGGTGGAGAGGCAAGGCTGAATGTCACTTCGGAGCAATCCTCTTTTTTTTTTTTCTCCCATTTTGCTTTGAAATCTGGAAAGCTGCGAACGCTTGGCGAATTTGCAAGCCTCAGCCTGGCTCTTGTCACGTACGCTGGGATAGGAAGGAGAGGGGGGACTGGGGTACCTTAATGGAAAGGCTGGTGAGGTGCAACTGGTTTGCTTGCAGCTAGGGATGGAATAGAGTAGAGTATGTAGAGTAGAGTAGAATAGAATAGAATAGAATAGAATAGAATAGAATAGAATAGAATAGAATAGAATAGAAAATATGGAACAGAATGAAACAGAAAATATGGAATGGAATGGACTAGAATAGAATAGAATACAATAGAATAGAATAGAAAATATGGAATGGAATGGACTAGAATAGAATAGAATAAAATAGAATAGAATAGAATAGAAAATATGGAAGGGACCTTGGAGGTCTTCTAGTCCAACCCCCTGCTCAGGCAGGAAACCCTATACCATTTCAGACAAATGGCCCTCCACTCTCTTCTTAAAAACTTCCAGTGTTGGAGCATTCACCACTTCTGGAGGCAGGTTGTTCCACTGGTTAATGGTTTTCACTGTCAGGAAGTTTCTCCTTATTTCTAGGTTGCTTCTCTCCTTGATGAGTTTCCACCCGTTGCTTCTTGTCCTGCCTTCGGGCGCTTTGGAGAATAGCTTGACTCCCTCTTCTTTCGGGCAGCCCCTGAGATTGCTATCATGCCTCCCCTGGTCCTTCTCTTCAATAAACTAGACATACCCAATTGCTGCATCCACAACTTTTGGAGGCAAGTAGTTCCACCAGCTAATTGTTCTCATTGTGAGGAGATTTCTCCGTAGTTCCAGGTTGCTTCTCTCCTTGATCAGTTTCCATCCGTTGCTTCCTGTCCTGCCTTCAGGCGCTTTGGAGAAGAGCTTGACTCCCTCTTCTTTGGGGCAGCCCCTCAGATAGTGGAAAACTGCTGTCATGTCCCCCCTAGTCCTTCTTTTTCATTAAACTAGACATTTCCAGTCTCTGCAGGACCGTTCTCGGCTTGTTTTCCTGCTGCCCTGGATTGGCGCCCGTGGGGTGAGGGGTTGATGCAAAGTTCCTCCGAGTTGCAGAAGCAAAGCCGCTGGAGGCGAGGGGGGCCCAGGGAGCCTCATCGTGGGGCCGGACCGTTAGCTGGCAGATGGTTCCAGCTGGGGGTAACCAGGAGCAGGTGTGTGGCTGAGCAGCCAGCCGGCACCCAAGCGCGGCTTTGTGCAGTTGCTTGCCTGCGACACCCAGGAGCCGGCCTGACCCACTTCTTGGGCAGAGAACGTCAGGCAATCCTGCCTGCATTTTTTACCCGTTTGGCTCATTTGATTTCCTGCTTTATTTGAACCAGGCTGAGTGCATGAGCGAGGGAGGGAAAGAGGCAGGGGGGAGGGATGGTGGAAGGGAGGAAGGAAGGAAGGGAGGGAGGGAGGAAGGAAGGAAGATTAAGGAGGGAGGGAGGAAGGAAGGAAAGGAAGGAAGATTAAGGAGAGGAAGGGAAGGAAAAAGAAAAGGAAGATCAAAGAGGAAGGAAGGAAGATCAAGGAGGGAGGAAGGAAAGGAAGATTAAGGAGAGGGAGGGAAGGAAAGGAAGGAAGGTCAAGGAGGGAGGAAGGAAGGAAGATTAAGGAGAGGAAGGGAGGAAGGAAGGAAGGAAGGAAGATCAAAAAGGGAGGAAGGAAGGAAGGAAGATCAAAGAGGGAGGAAGGAAGGAAAGGAAGATCAAGGAGGGACGGAAGGAAGGAAGGAAGGAAGGAAGATCAAGGAGGGAGGGAGGAAGAAGGAAGGAAGGAAGATTAAGGAGAGGAAGGGAGGAAGGAAAGGAAAGGAAGATCAAAAAGGAAGGAAGGAAGATCAAAGAGGGAGGGAGGAAGAAGGAAGGAAGGAAGATTAAGGAGAGGAAGGGAGGAAGGAAAGGAAAGGAAGATCAAAAAGGAAGGGAGGAAGGAAGGAAGGAAGATCAAGGAGGGAGGGAGGAAGAAGGAAGGAAGGAAGATTAAGGAGAGGAAGGGAGGAAGGAAAGGAAAGGAAAGGAAGATCAAAAAGGAAGGGAGGAAGGAAGGAAGGAAGATCAAAGAGGGAGGAAGGAAAGGAAGGAAGATCAAGGAGGGACGGAAGGAAGGAAGGAAGATCAAGGAGGGAGGGAGGAAGAAGGAAGGAAGGAAGATTAAGGAGAGGAAGGGAGGGAGGAAGGAAAGGAAAGGAAGATCAAAAAGGAAGGAAGGAGGAGGAAGGATGAAGGAAGATCAGGGACGGAGGAAGGAAGGAAGATTAAGGAGAGGGAGGGAAGGAAAAAGAAAAGGAAGATCAAAGAGGAAGTAAGGAAGATCAAGGAGGGAGGAAGGAAAGGAAGATTAAGGAGGGAGGGAAGGAAAGAAGGAAGGAAGATCAGGGAGGAAGGAAGATCAGGGAGGGAGGAAGGAAAGGAAAGAAGGGAGGAAGGAAGGAAAGAAGATCAAGGAGAGGAAGGGAGGAAGGAAGGAAGATCAGGGAGGAAGGGAGGGAGGAAGGAAGGAAGATCAAAGAGCGAGGGAGGGGAAGACGAAGACCAGGGACAGCCTCCAGCAGGGACACCCAAGGAGGCTCTGCGGCACAGCCTGCGCATCTGTGCCCTTCCACGTGCTGCTCCCGGGGAATCGGCTCACGTGGACCTCGCCAGCGCCATCCCCGAAGGATTCCCTTCGTGGGGAATCGGAGCCTCTCCCTCCCTCCCCCTCTCTCTTGGCCTCTGGGGGCGGGAAGGTGGGGGGGCAGAGGAAGAGAGGCGCAGCGAAGGGGAGTTAACCAGGCTGCCACACCCAAATCCCCCCCGGGGTGCTTTCGGTGCCGTGTTTTTCCTTCTGAGGCATGCAGGGAATTGCACGGGGGGGGGGGGGAGGTTGCCTTTGCAGATCAGCTGGCGCTGCCTTCTGCGGTCTGAGCTGGCCCTTCTCCGCAGCCCCGGCCCCGGGGTCCGAGGACACAGCTCATCGGGGAATGATCCCCGGACTTTCGACTTCCGTGGCGCACCGAGTTCGAGGCTGCAGCGAGCCTTGGCAGCCCTACCTGGAAGTAGCTCTGGGTGAACACTTGGCTAGGAGCCCTTTCTTTCTTTTGCCCCTGCGGTGGCTTTTATGGGCTTGAATGATACGGGTGTGGCCGAGTCATGAGGAAGTCCTAGGTCTAATTTAACGAAGAGAAGGACGAGGGGGGACAGGATAGCAGTCTTCCAGTATCTCAAGGGCTGCCCCAAAGAAGAGGGAGTCAAGCTGTTCTCCAAAGCGCCTGAAGGCAGGACGAGAAGCAACGGATGAAAACTCATCAAGGAGAGAAGCAACTTGGAATTAAGGAGGAATTTCCTGACAGTGAGGACAATTAACCGGTGGAACAACCTGCCTCCAGAAGCTGTGAATGCTCCAGCACTGGAGGTTTTTAAGAAGAGACTGGACAGCCATTTGTCCGAAATGGTCTAGGGTTTCCTGCCTCAGCAGGAGGCTGGACTGGATGACCTCCAAGGTCCCTTCCAACTCTGTTCTCTTCTCCAAAGCACCAGAAGGCAGAAGAAGAAGCAACGGATGGAAACTAATCAAGGAGAGAAGCAACCTAGAACTAAGGAGGAATTTCCAGAGATTTAGAACAATTAACCAGTGGGGCGATTTGCCTCCAGAAGTTGTGGCTGCTCCATCCCTGGAGCTTTTCAAGAAGAGACTGGGCAGCCATTTGTCTGAAATGATATCGGGTCTCCTGTTTCAGCAGGGGGCTGGACTAGAAGACCTCCAAGGTCCCTTCCAACTCTTTTTCAGTTAAATTTACTTTGGGTTTGATGACATGACTCTACCCAAGGCTTGGACTCAAGAGTCCATCTCTTTTGAAGCCTGGGAACAGACATAAACTCCACAGGGGAATGCCTGGGGTGGGCATCCATGCTTGGAACCCCCTTGTTGCATGCCCCTCTTGGCTGCTGGGGTTGGGAAGGAGGATAGTATAGAATAGAATAGAATAGAATAGAATAGAATAGAATAGAATAGAATAGAATAGAATAAATACAGAATAGAATATAGAATAGAATAGAATAGAATAAATACAGAATAGAATAGAATAAATACAGAATAGAGGAGAATAGAATAGAATAGAATAAATACAGAATAGAATAGAATAGAATAAATACAGAATAGAGTAGAATAGAATAAAATAAATACAGAATAGAATAGAATAAATACAGAATAGAATAGAATACAGAATAGAATAAAATATAGAATAGAATAGAATAAATACAGAATAGAATAGAATATAGAATAGAATATAGAATAGAATAGAATAAATACAGAATAGAATAGAATAATATAGAATAGAATATAGAATAAAATAGAGTAATATAGAATATAGAATAGAATAGAATAAATACAGAATAGAATAGAAATAACAGATTGTAGAATAGAATATAGAATGAAGAATAGAATAGAATACAATAGAATAGAATCTGGGAGGGACCTTGGAAGTCTTCTAGTCCAACCTTCTGCTTAGGCAGGAAATCTAAGAGGAGGGGTCTGGTCTTGCCAGGGGTCATGGAACTCAAGGGTGGGGAGCTTCCCTCCCTCTTCGTTGAGGCTAGCTTCCCTTCCCCCCCTGCCCCCCCCCCATTGGATGGAGTGGTGTCCTGGGCTAAATCCCTCCTGCAATCATGGGTTGAAATTGCAGGAGCTGAGAATATGGGGTCCATATTCCTGAGCCAGCATGGGGGAACTATGGCTCCTTCATGACTCGTGGACTTCAACTCCCAGAATTCCTGAGCCAGCATGGGGGAACTATGGCCCCCTCATGACTGGTGGACTTCAACTCCCAGAATTCCTGAGCCAGCCTGGCTCAGCTTGGAAACCTCTCCCTTTCCCCTCAGCATGGCTGGCTCAGGAATTCTGGGAGTTGGAGTCCACCAGTCATGAGGGGGCCTAGTTTGAAGGCCCCTGTTCTATAAGATGAGTGGATTTCAACTCTGGGGAATTCTGGGAATTGAAGTCCGCACATCTTAAAGCTCTATTGAGGCTAAAAAATACTGTTTTATCCGGCTCTTCCTCCATTTTCTCCTCTTCTTCCTGCTCCTCCTCCTCCTCCTTTTTCTCTCTGTCTCCTTTTTTCTCTCCACACTCAAAGGAGGCACCAAATCTCGGTGCCAGGGATTGTCACTGGCGCTGCCCAAATCCACTCTTTGATCCCGGTGAACTCTGGCCTGCCCCCGGACGCCTGTGGCTCACACCCCCTAAATTTCCAGCCTCCATAAAGCCCTTGGACTTCGCCCCGTCCTCGCCACCGTATCTTTAGCCGTGCAAAGGAGGGGCAGGAAGTCACTGCTGGAAGCAGTCCTAAGGGCTCAAAGGAAGATTGGACCTCTGGGGGGGAAATATGTATTTATTTATAAAAATTTATTGCCTCCCCTCCTCCCCATCTTATCACTGAGTAACTCTAGGCAGCTTAGACTGGAACTAATTGGAAGGATTTCCTATACCAGGGATAGGCAACCTTGGCTCTTTTATGACTGGTGGACTTCAACTCCCAGAATTCCCAAGCCAGCCATGCTGAGGGGAAAGGGAGAGGTTTCCAAGCTGAGCCAGGCTGGCTCAGGAATTCTGGGAGTTGAAGTCCACGAGTCATGAGGGGGCCCTAGTTCCCCCATGCTGGCTCAGGAATTCTGGGAGTTGAAGTCCACGAGTCATAAAAGAGCCAAGGTTGCCTAGCCCTGGACTAGGACTACCTGAAGCGCATTTATTCATTCTGGGTTCTGAGTCCACCAAAACACCTGAAGAACAGGGTTGGAAGGGACCTTGGAGGTCATCTAGTCCAACCTCCTGCTCAGGCAGGAAATCCTATACCATTTCGGACAAAGGGCAGTCCAGTCTCTTCTTAAAAACCTCCAATGTTGGAGCATTCACCGCTTCTGGAGGAAGGTTGTTCCACTGGTTAATTGTCCTCAATTGTCAGGAAGTTTCTCCTTAGTTCTAGGTTGCTTCTCTCCTTGATGAGTTTCCATCCGTTGCTCCTTGTCCTGCCTTCTGGTGCTTTGGAGAATAGCTTGACTCCCTCTTCTTTGGGGCAGCCCCTGAGATATTGGAACGCTGCTATCATGTCCCCCCTCGTCCTTCTCTTCATTAAACTAGACAGAACCAATTCCAGCAACCGTTCCTTATATGTTTTAACCTCCAGTCCCCTGATCATCTTTGTTGCTCTTCTCTGCACTCTTTTTAGAATCTCAGCATCTTTTTTACATTGTGGTGACCAAAACTTGATGCTGTATTCCAAGTGTGGCCTTACCAAGGCATTGTAAAGTGGTATTAACACTTCACGTGATCTTGATTCTATCCCTCTGTTGATGCAGCCTAGCACTGTGTTAGCCTTTTTGGCAGCTGCAGCACACGGCTGGCTCCTATTTTAAGGGATTGTCCACTAGGACTCCGAGTTCCCTCTCAAAGTTACTACTATTGAGCAAGGTACTGAAAAAAAAGGGACTTCCGATCTTTCAGCAAGAAAGGGTGTCGAATGGGGCAAAGCTCATTTAACAAACATTCCACTTAACGACAGAAATTTTGGTCATAAATGGAGGACGCCCTGTAGGCGGAACCGTTAAGCTCCGGTCCATCTTGTGCCTGAATGAAAATTGCAGGGTTGGTTTGTGAGCAGACGAGAAAAAATCAGGACGTGCTTTCCACATCCTCCAGAATTGCTCCAGGTCCACGACAATGGAAAGAAGCCTTAAGAGGCTTACCCAGGCCCCCTGGCCGACCTGCTTAATGCCCGTCTTATCGGGTGCAAGTCAGCCATACCTTCGGCCTAGGGCCCTGAGGGAGGCTCAGACACCAGATGTCCATTAAAGAGGGTGGGGGGGGCAGAGTCAAAGGACATTAGCTGGGATTGTCTGGGGGAGGGCAACCCCACCCAGCAGGTGCTAATCTCTTAAGAGCTGACTTTGTGCTGAAGATGTCCTATCCCGCTTTGCAGAATTACAGAATAACAGCGTTCGAAGGGAGCTCAGAGGTCATCTAGTCCAACCCCCTGCTCAGGTAGGAGACCCTATAGCATTTCAGAGAAAGGACTGTCCAATCTTTTCTTAAGAAACCTCCAGTTGATGGGGCACTCACAACTTCTGGAGGCAGGTTGTTCCACTGGTTAATTGTTTTCACTGTGAGGAAGTTTCTCCTTAGTTCTAGGTTGCTTCTCGATCAGTTTCCCTCCGTTGCTTCTTGTCCTGCCTTCAGGGGCTTTGGAGAACAGCTTGACTCCCTCTTCTTTGGGGCAGCCCCTGAGATATTGGAACACTGCTATCCCCCCCCCTCGTCCTTCTCTGCATTAAACTAGACATCTCCAATTTCAGCAACGGTTCCTTACATGCTTTAGCCTCCAGTCCCCTGATCTTCTTTGTTGCTCTTCTCTGCACTCTTTCTAGAGTCTCAAGAAGAAGAAGAGATTGTCTGAAATGGTATAGGTATAGGATTTCCTGGTCCTGCCTAAATAAGGGGGTCTGTGAGCTTGGTGTTTTTCTTGCAAAAGTTTCATTACTTAAACTAGGTAACATTATCACTGCTAATGTTTGCTGCCACAAAGAGGAAGGGGTCCATGCCTTCTCCAAAGCCCCTGAAGGCAGGACAAGAAACAATGGATGGAAAGTCATCAAGGAGAGAAGCAACCTGCAATTAAGGAGGACTTTCCTGACAGTGAGGACAATTAACCAGTGGAACTACCTGCCTCCAGAAGCTGCGAATGCTCCAACACTGGAAGTTTTTAAGAAGAGAACTGGACAGCCCTTTGTCTGAAATGGTCTAGGGTTTCCTGCCTGAGCAGGGGCTTGGACTAGATGACCTCCAAGGTCCCTTCCAGCTCTGTTCTTCTGTTAACGTCCTCAGGGCCAGCACCGATGATGTTCCCTAGTTTAGGTCATGAACTGTCTGCAATGTTCCCTCGTTTAGGTCGTGAACTGTCTGCAAGGAAACCAAGCTTAGAGAGCACCAAGGACCCCACAGTTCTCCTCCTCTTCCTCCTCCTCCTCCTCCTCCT